>VWZZ01008347.1:152635-188978 GCA_013399095.1 Psophia crepitans | reverse complement strand
TGCCGCCCGGTAACGGCCGCCGCCGGCCGCCTCCCGACCCGCCTCCTCCTCCTCCTCCTCCTGCTCGTCCTGGTGCAGGCATCCCCCGCAGGTACCGTGCCGGGCGGTGGGCTGGCGCCGCCCGGCGGCAGTCGCCGGGATGCCGCTCGCCTCAGGCCGGTGACACCCGAGGCCTCGGGCAGGTGCCGGGCCGGCGGGGGCGAGGAACTGGCTGCCCCTTCCCCGCAGGGCCTGGCGGCGGCGCCCAAACCTCGCTGTCTCCTGTCCCTGCCCTGCCTGGAGCACCGGGCCTGAATGTTACTGGTTTTCCTGAGGTCACTCCCTGCCTGTGCCGCTGTCATAGAATCACAGAACCGTTTAGGTTGGAAAAGAGCTTTAAGATCATCGAGTCCAGCCATTAACCTAGCACTGCTGTCCACCACTAAGCCATGGCCCTAAGCACCACATCTACATGTCTTTTAAATCCCTCCAGGGATGGCGACTCAAACACTTCCCAGGGCAGCCTGTCCCAGTGCTTGATAAACCTTTCGGTGAATAAATTTTTCCTCATATCCAATCTAAACCTCCCCTGGCACAATTTCAGGCTGTTTCCTCCTGTCCTATCACTTGTTACTTGGGAGAAGAGACCAACACCCACCTGGCTACAACCTCCTTTCAGGTAGCTGTAGAGGGCAATAAGGTCTCCCCTGAGCCTCCTTTCCTCCAGGCTAAACCATCCCAGTTCCCTCAGCTGCTCCTCATAAGACTTGCCCTCATGCGTTTATTTACACCATTTTACAAAAGCAGATGTGTGTGCTGCTATCTAGGTTACCCTCTTTACAGCCTGGTAGTTTTAAGTTTGTGTTGATATCTGTAGTGGTGGTGGTGGTGAGAAATGTTTCCGATGTTCCATAATACAGGAGCTGTACCCTCTAACGTCTAGCTTTTCCCTCTGGGTTTTGTTAAATACCTGTCAGTGCTTTGGCCCACTTACACCCACCATATCCACCAGTGGGATTAAACTTGCTTTCCACATGTGGAGATGGATGCAGGAAAGCTAAAGGATTATATGAGTTTGTTGGTGGTGTTTTTTTCCCCTCAAAAATGAACAGTGAGTGCTGGGGAGAGGGGTGTTTCTCCTTCCCATGTACCAAAGAAGCTGCCTGATGGGGTCTGACACCACTGCACGGACAGTGAGCAGCTGGTAACGCTGGTACTCAGCTAAAAGAGCTGCATTGCTTTGTTGAAGGCTCTGAGGTACCAAAATAGTTACGTAGTAGGATATCAAGGCTGTACATTTCTGATGTGTTAGTGTTGATCGCCTACCCACTGTGTGCATAATTGCAGCTGTCAGCTGTCACTGATTGGGAAATTTAGTTGTCTCAACTTTAAGACTGGGAATAGCCTGAAATGAGTCTCTGCTTCCTAGTGAGGTTTTGAAATTTGACTGTAGTAAATCACTTAGGTTTTCTGAAAGTATTAAATTAGATTATTTAATGTGTACATCAGTGTGCATATGTGCCAGATCTTATTCCATGATCGAGTTTCACCAAATCCTTTAGAAAGTCAAGGTCTTTTCCAGGAACAAGATCAGAGGTGAAGTTCAAAGTTCTTCTACTCTGACAAAAAACGAGGACCATGTGTAGTATTTCAGTATATATTCACTGAAATATCATAGTATTTCTTCTCTCTTTGGTTTTAGTAGGCATAGTAGGCATTGTCAACACCAAAAAAAGACACTTACTTCAATTTTATTGCACTGGGGTGTTAAAATCTGAGTTCAGACTGATGTAAAGAATATGAACCTTTTTTTTAAACTATTTTTCTTTTTGAGTTTTTTGTTTGTTTGTTTACTAACGCTGACAGTTTTGGCTTATGTGTTTTTACTTAAGTGAATAATTAAACTTCTTGAGGACAATGTTGATCGTGATTTTTAAAATGTTGTAATTACAGTTGGCTTTTCTGAGCCATCTGAAGGAAATTTCCATTTTGCAAAAGAGACAACATTTTTAACTTTAGCTTGCTATATGATAAAGAAAAAAAAGTCACCTCTTTAACTTCTGAAATGTGTTAGTGGTCTAATTGTCAGAAAGGAAATATGAAGGCCTACTTGAAAAACATAACATAGTTCATATCTTGCAGGCTTTTTGTCAAAAGGGTTAAACTTAACTGAGACAGATTAGAAACTGAAGTTTGGTTTCTCCTATATGACTTTCATATGACTAGTAACAGAAATGGTAATATTTCTGCACAGCACTTACCATCAATAGGCAGCTTAGAAACACCAGCTGTAATTATAATACTTGGATATAGAAAAACACTTGACTATTACCATGATTGAGGAGAAATAACTTACGTAAGTAACATTGCTATTTATATACTCTTTTGGTGCAGAAATCACTTTACAAAAGCTATCTCTAAACATAATTACTTTGAAAGAACTTTTAGTGATTACCATAACTTAAATAAACCTTTTCCTACCACTTCAAGGAATTTTCATTTCTAAATAAATTAATTTAAATGATGCCAATTGAACATTTAGTAATACAGTATTTTATTAATTAATAAATTGATTGTTTAATTATTTAAGGCTCATTTTAAACTCTGTTTCCTGCCACTGAAGTTTTCAGACCAAATTTAATTTTCTGATGAATTATTGTGAGGATGATTATTTTTGCAAATGTAGTGCTCATTTTAAGGCTGAAAGATTCAGAATAAAATATTTTCTGAAACAGTGGAATATATGGTGTGTGAAACTTTAAGTGGGTGAATGGCATTCCCTTTTGACTCGCTGGAAGGAATGCTCATTCCCTCAGTACTAACCTCCCTGGGTTCCTGCCTCGGGCAGGAAACAGGCAGTGACCCCTCTTTCCCTGGGACTGTTGTAGCTCCCTCTGACCAGAGAGGAGCAGGAGGGGTTGTGTGCCTGTGGAGGTATAATCCACCTGCTACTTCTAATCTCAAACGGAGAACCTTCCCCCTGTAGGAAGAACCCCTTAGAAGTATGCGAGAGCAATTTCTCTCAGTGTTTGGGTAGAATTTATACATTTGCAAGGAGATTTTAAAAGCATCAAACAGGGTGTTAGCATTTTACACTTAAATTTAACTCTCTGCAGGATCTTCAGCCTGCTTCAGTGGCATAAATTAGTAGAAAAACTGTTGAATTGAAGTCCATCAGATTTTAAAGTTGCCCAATGAATCCTCAAGTAACATAGCTACTGTATATGGCAAATGTACCCTTGAATTCCAGTCTTCAAGAGTGGCTCTCTAGGCAGCTGGGAAGTTTCAATCACCCCAGACTTGGGGAGGAATTACTCTAAACTTCCCTGTGTCTGATAGTGATGTAAAACTGTTTTTCTTAATCTGTGTTATTCTGCAAAAGGAACTGTTGCTCACACCTTGTATGATGCCTGTAAGAAGTACAAGACAATGAGGAATCAGACCCTATATATTTCTAGTGCATTGGCCTGCTTGAAAAACTTAGTTGGACGAATTAATTCAGAAATATCACTTATCTTTCTCCAGAATGAGGGAAACTTAATTTTTCTCACTGCTTGTTAAGTGCAGGTTCAAATTGAAGGGATGGAATAATGTATCTAATGACTTTAAAATGCAGTTTAAGCACTTTCCCTGTCCTTTGCTGGTTCTGTTGCTCTTTCTGTGGGACTTAATGACCTCTTGATACTTTTTTTTTTCATGAAAAGCTTATTTTTAACTTGATCATATGCACTCTTAAAATAGAGTGTGAGAATTGGAAGATCATTTTTGCTAGAAACTGCTGCAGGAAGTGCCATTTAAATGCCAAGTTATTGGGAAAGCAAATGAATTCAAGTAGGAAATGTGAAAAAAGCTGGAAAACAAAATAAAAAGGCAGTGTAGAAAGTGAGGGAAAGAGTGTATGACAGCTGGGATTCACATGCTGAGTGAAGTGACTGCTATGCATATGAAATGTGTATACACATGAAGGAACATTTAAGTTGACACTCTCAAAATCTAGCATGCGTTGTCATTGAAGATATCAAAAAAGTAATTCCAGAAGTTTTAGATTATCTTCCTTCAGTAAACATATTGTTTCGACCTTTTCTAGTTCTTTTTTTAAATAAACAGTTCAAGAGCTCCACCTTTGGGTTTAAATTATTATTGTAAAAAAAAGATTACTTTCCCTCTGCATTGATTAAGCAGTGCTCAAACATCCCATAAAATTATGTGTATCTGCTCATACTTTGCCAGTTTGCAATGCTTAACTTTTCTAGACATATTTCTTCATTTGCCTTCTCATAAACCTTGAATACTTTCTGTGTAAGGTTATTGTTTCCAGTTTTTTTCTCATTAATTTGGTTTTGGTGGATTATGTTTTTCCTTTCCAATTATGATACATAAATCAACTTGACAGTTCACAAATTATTTATGGATCATGTGAACAGATAATAGTGGCAGAAAGAATATTAAAATGGGCTGTTTTTCAGGTAGGATTTATAATCTGCTATACAACAGTATGCTTTTATTAAAATCAAAGCACATGCTGATTTTTGTCAATGGAGAATCTAATCTGATCATGTTCTTTTGGGAACTGAATTTTAGTGAAAAACTAGTTTTGTTTCTGCCAGTGCAGCAGAATTATAAATGACTTAACATAAATATTCCAGTGAGAAATTTTGAATCCATTTTGGTTTTCAATAAAAAAACCTCTCCAATCCTTCTAGGAGGTCTTTGGGGAAAATGAAGTTATTTGAAAAATTTTGCTCCTCAAAGTTGTGTAAGTGATACACAGTGAAGAAATATTGTGAAGTAAATTAAACTGTTAATAACAGAAATCATATATGAATCATATATGAAACTACTCATTATTATCTTATCTCTTTTTTTTTTTCAAGTAAAGTTTTATTTCTTCCTACTTTTGAAGTATTTTCAATGACATATTCTGCATACACTCTGAAATGACAAGTACAGACAGTTCTTTTGACTAGCTTGTTCTGATAGCTCAAGAATCTGCCTTGCCTCTGTTTTCCATTACAACGCTGTAGAGAAGTACAACTGCCATTTGTATAGTAGATGGGGTGAAGCGACAATTTCCCATTATTGTTTAAATCAAGATAAATCAGAACAAAGCTGGGACTAGACCCCACTCTCATTGCCCCCAACTAATGGCTTTATAATCAGTTTATGAGAGTATTTATTGTTGCTTTTAGTTTTTGAATATTGAACCTAAGTTAGCAACAAACACTGATCTGATGTCATGTAATTATTTAACACATCTTCACAAAATAATTGGTCCTGATGATATGTTCAGGATTTTATTGCTGTCTTTTGTATTCAAGGCTTTCTATTCCTTTAATTGCTTTCTTTCCCAGATTTCCTGAAAGAAGCCGAAATCACAAGCATACCTTAACTCCCAGTAGCCCACGTTCTTTCCAAGCAGGAGGTGGAGACAAAGAACACAAAATGCTGAGAGATCTAATAGCCATTATCTTTCTGCCGGCTTTGGTTCTGTAAAAGAAAGTTCGATCTGACTTGTACTAGAATGCTCACCTGAAAGATGCTTCAGTTCTCCTTCAGAAGCCTTGTATGTCTTGCAAAGTTTTGCAAACTTTATGAATGCGTTTTTAATTTCTATTTTAAATAGAAGAAATGCAAATTAAAATAGCCATAAAATACCTTATATTTCAATTCATGGGGAAATTAAAAAAATCACAATCGTGACAAAACCCAAGCTCATTACTTCATTGACAGTCAGTATACACATTGATTGGCATCCCAACTGAGGGCGTTGTAAGAATGCAGCTAAATTTTGTCCTCATTTTGGACAGTACCTATCCCCTTTTATCCCCATTTTGGACACTCTTCATTTAAAGTGTGACAGTTATTTTGTAAAATGTGAATGTATTTCAAACTAAATCCAAACTTAAGTGCTGTTTAGAATAAGGATGCTTTTTCTAAAGCATGGAACAGGCTCCCCAGAGAGGTGGTTGAATCATTGTCCCTGGAGACGTTAAAAAAACACATAGATGTGGCGCTCCAGGACATGGTCTAGTAGGCATGGTGGTGTTAGGTTGACGGTTGGACTTGATCTCAGAGGTCCTTTCCAACCTTAGTGATTCTATAATTCTATGATTCTATATCAGACCTTTGTCATTGTTTTTTTGTTGCCTTAATGAGAGTCGTGCATTGTCTAAGACATTAGGCAAGTATTAACTTAATATCCATTTACGAACAAGTCTATTAAAGTATGTAGATAAACCTAAAGTATGCTGCGTGCTTTTTGAGATAAATTAAATATTTGTATTGATATAATTGTTTTATTTTTTAACAGTTGAGCCTTCAAAGAGAGTTTTAAGAAGTGCAGGGCCAAGACACAGTAGCGTAAAAATAGTGGGATCTGTGGTATCTCCAGGTATCCTTCTTTAAATATAATGTAACAAAATTTTGGTGAAAATATTGTTTTTACCAAGAACATGCCCTTCTTTATCATATCACTTGTTGTTGCATTGTTTTAAATGGTTTTAAGTGGTTTAATTAATTACAGTTCTGGACTGACTTATGTATACTTACTATGCTATCCCTCAACATATATTTCTGTCATTGTAATATATTTTTCATATTTCTTTTTATTCTTACTCATTTTTATGAAACCAACACCATTATTTTCTGTAATTGTTATAAAAATAACTGTTCTGTGTGCTCTTCTACTTGGCTGTAGGACTCTTGCACTGAAATGCTGCTTTCTTGCACTGTACGTATTCTGACTTCATCTTACTTGTTATGTACACAAAACCCGAGAGTTAAAATTTATATTATATTCTACAGCAAAAATTACGAAGAGATAAGAATTGATTGCTTTCTAAGTTAAATCCATCTAACTCCAGAATATAATGTCCCTTTCTCTTCTCATTAAACAAAACAATTATTTGAAAAGCTGAAAATTAAATTAAAGACCAGGCTGTTCCTCACTGACATATACTTACTCATGTTACTTTTTCTTTAAATGCACATTGCTGGCTTGGTTTTGATAATACTCTTCACATATTTTTCTCCGTGTGTGTTTTCCAGTTACAGCTTTACTAGTACCGTACCTAGAAGTGATACATCTGTTGTTTGGAGGAATACTAAAAGGCAAAATTTTTTCATAGAATCATAGAATGGTTTGGGTTGGAAGGGACCACAAGGATCATCTAGTTCCAACTCCCCTGCCATGGGCAGGGACACCCTCCACTAGACCAGGTTGCCCAAAGCCTCATCCAACCTGGCCTTGAACACTTCCAGGGATGGGGCCTCCATAGCTTCTCTGGGCAACCTGTTCCAGTGCCTCACCACCCTCACAGTAAAGAATTTCTTTCTAATGTCCAATCTAAATCCCCCCTCTTTTAGTTTATACCCATTACCCCTTGTCCTGTCTCTATACTCCCTAAGAAACAGCCCTTCACCAGCTTTCCCATGGGTCCCCTTTAGGTACTAGAAGGCCGTGATTAGGTCTCCTCGGAGCCTTCTCTTCTCCAGGCTGAACAACCCCAACTCCCTCAGCCTGTCCTCATAGGGGAGGTGCTCCATCCCTCTGATCAGCTTTGTGGCCCTCCTCTGGACTTGCTCCAGCAGCTCCATGTCTGTCTTGTACTGAGGATTCCAGAGCTGGACGCAGTACTCCAGGTGNCCCAGCCTGTAGCTGTGCTTGGGATTGCTCTGACCTTGCACTTGGCCTTCCTGAACTATATGCGATTCGCACTGGACCACCTTTCAAGGCCGTCAAGGTCCCTCTGGATGGCATCCCTTCCCTCCAGCGTGTCGACTGCACCACACAGCTTGGTGTCATCAGCAAACTTGCTGAGGGTGCATTCAATCCCACTGTCCATGTCACTGACAAAGATGTTAAACGGTGTTGGTCCCAGTACCAACCGCTGAGGAATGCCACTTGTCACTGATGTCCACCTGGACATCGAGCCGTTGACCACAACTCTTTGAGTGCGGCCATCCAGCCAATTCCTTATCCAGCGAGTGGTCCATCCATCAAATCCATGTCTCTCCAGTTCAGAGACAAGGATGTCGTGCGGGACAGTGTGAAAAGCTTTGCACAAGTCCAGGTAAATGATGTCGGTTGCCCTTCCCTTGTCCACTGACTCTGTGACCCCATCATGAAAGGCCACCAAATTTGTCAGGCACGATTTGCCCTTTGTGAAGCCATGTTGACTGTTGCCAGTCACCTCCTTACTTTCCATGTGCCTGAGCATAGTTTGCAGGAGCATCTGCTCCATGATCTTGCCCAGCAAGGAGCAAACTTTTTTTTGTTACAGATTCTTAGACATATGATTTTTTGCCCAAAGGTGAAACAATTCTGGGAAATAATTTGTTTTTAGAGGTTTCTCTTAGTAGTTTAACTTATAATACTATTTAGCGTTAATGTTAAATAGTGGCCTTGAGTTGTCTAAAGGTTCATCCTATTAGTGTACTTTTTTTCTCTTCTGATTCTGACTCATGTCCGTAAACATGGCTACTGCTTGAGTGGCACAGGGAGATTTTAAAGTTAGAAAGGAAGATTAAAATGTTTTGTCCCAATGCTGTTTCTAAACAATTTAGTATTAATAATGAATGTTTCCACCTTGTCTGGGACAGACCATTGGCTTAAGTGGTCTTTTGAGATGCTGGGCAACATCTCTATTTTGAGGTTTTTTTTTCACCAAAATTTGGTTAAATACAATGCTACACTATTAAAATCCTGCACTTTTAAAATATCAGACATAAATGTTTTTTTTTTTAATCACTATCTAAGGTAAATATTTCTATAATGGAGAGAATATGAACAAATAAGAAAAACAGGAAAGAGCTTTAAGTAAAAGAGTAAGACTTCATTTTGAAAGAAGAATAAGGCTATACCTGGTAGATATTTTTTTAGCCATTATTTTCTATTAGCTACCCTTCTGTTATTTCTGTGATAGATGTTTACAAAACTGTCATGTAAATTTACAGAGGTGGGACAGAATTTACCATCTTGGCAGGTTATGATAATAATGACACCACAATTTTGTTACTTTTTATTATGGATATGTAATTTTTTCTAATATTGCTACAAGACAGAACAAAGTGACCTTGAGGAAATAAAAATAAAAATGTGAAGTAGGAGAGATATGCAATGTACACAATTTTGCCCCAATAGACTATTATTAATGCCAGTTGGTAGGTAAATTTTGAGAAAAACTATTAGGGATGTGCAACAGAAAAAGACTGATATTGGCAGTTGCATTAACATGTAGGATTCACATTAATTTTCATGCTTTGGGGTTACAAACTGAAAAAACACCTGTAAATGACATTTATTTCCAAGATACACTATTGTGCAATTGAAAACACAGACTTTGCTGTTTTCTGCAATATAAGCTACTGTAAAAACCTGATTTTTAGCTGGGAAGATCTTAAGACTATCAAAATTCTGAAGTTATTATTATATTTTAAAATTTATATCTAAGTCTTTATTCTGTTTAAACAACGCTGTAATGTGAATTTAAGTGGCTTTTCATTTGTAATGAAAGCAAACAGTCATACTTGGAGAGGAGAGAAAACTGTGGTGGCATTACTGCCAGTTGCCACAATGGAAAAGTGAAAACTGTTTCTCTGAGCATTAATCCTTTCTTGCAACAAATATTTAAACTGTTTTCCACTTGCAGGGAATCTGAAATAGATAATGGTAAGATAATACTGTGGTAATTTGCTTATTTGTTTCAGTTTTAATTATTAGCCATATTCTCCAAATCACAAATGTAGTAGCTATAATGTTTTATACTAATGGTAGCTTGTCAGTGGCATTAGGGGAGCCTGATACAGAGCATGGTATATGTTCAAGTTTAGATGTCACTAGAGCATAAACATCTAGTGTCACATGCTTCTGAAGAGGACAAATGCTTTGCAGAACGTCATTGGGAAGTGAAATAGAACAAATTGTGCACACTGAAATCCTGCATATTATGGAAGTGATTATGACTACACCAATCGTAGCTTTTAGAAACAACTGAAGGTCTAGAAGCACCTGTATGCTACACATTGCATACAAGACATGCACAACTGCTTTGCCATGGATAAAGGCTAAGGAAATCTTTACCTTACTGAGTTTGCTTCCTATCTCATTATGTCTGAATTAAACAATAGGCAGCTCACCATCTAGTGAGCTACAACACTAAACACTTGTTAAGCAAATTCGTTGTGCACTGCTAAAGACAATTGCTAATACAATGGAAACAGCAAGCTTCCAAATCCGAGTACCTTGCAACTTCACTCCCTCCATGTGATGGAGACCAATTGAGACAGAATGCTGTAGAAGCCTGTGCTTGTGAGAACTACTAAGTGACATACTCCATTCAGGAGGATGTTACAGTGCACTGTGCTTCTTGTCTACACAACCAGATAAGCCTAGAAATGGAATTCTCTTAATTTTATTTTCCAGAGAAAACAATCCTGCTCTCTATTTTGTATTTTGTTTTGATGGTAGAGATAACAGAACCAGTCTCAAAATTAGAACTCAATTCAAGATCATTGTTGAACCACTGTCTTGAAATGTATATAGCTCACTGTTGGGATACCATTGATACATACTTGATGCTAATGATATTTTTTTTTTTTCAGTTAAAGTTTACGTCAAGCTGAATCGCAACAGTCCACGTATTTTATGTCTTACAAATCATCTGCGAAACTTAGAACTGATCGATCCAATATTCCAGTGGAATGGACCAGGTGGTGGTCTTTCTTCAAGTAAGGATTTGTTTTCTTACATGTCCCCCCACATCTTCTCCCCTTCCCCCCACTTCCCATCCAAAGCAGCATGAGGGTTATAAAGGTGGGAATGTAAATGGAGAAGTAACGGAGAATACTTACTGAGTGTTTGTATGTATATCATATAAATTAAATATCAAACCAAAGTAAAACACATTTTACATCTCTGTAAAGAGTGGTGCCATCTCTAAAGAAATCTAGATGGAGCAAGGTATGCTGGATACAACAGAAGCTGAGGATGACATCCTTTGCTGCACTGAGAGACCGCTGGGAGTGTTCTGGAAGGACAGAATAATAGGATGACGGGCAGTGTGATCTAGCCCAGCTCCCTGCTCAGTGACAGACTGCCTTCAGATACGGAGTTGCTCAGGACCTTGACCACTTCAGTTTGGGGAATCTCTATCCTTGGAAATCTTGTGTCTTTTCTGTGCAACCTATTCCTTTTTTTTTTTTTCTTCTTCTTTTCAATCATAATTTCCCTTATTATAACTTGTCATTGTTGCTGCTTGTCCTTTTGTGGTGCGCTTCTGTTGTGGTTAAACCCAGCAGGCTTTAGCCGATGGTACAGCAGTTTGTTCGCTTCCTCCACCCCCAGTGGGACGAGGGAGAAGACAAAAAAAAAAAAAAGGTAAAACTTGTGGGATAAGAACAGTTTAATATGACAGAAAATTAAGATGGTGATGATAATAATAGTAATAGTGAATAATATAAATAATAAGTGATGCACAGCACAATTGCTCACAACCTGCAGACCACTAGTGCCCAGCTAGGTCCCGAGCCGCAGTCTCAGCCCCCTGCCAACTTCCCCCAAGTTATATACTGAGCATGATGTCATATGGTATGGAATATCCCTTTGGCCAGTTTGGGTCAGCTGTCCTGTCTGTGTCCCCTCATAGCTTCTTGGGCACACTCAGCCTAGTCACTGGTGGGGCAGTATGAGAAGCTGAAAAGTCCTTGACTTGGTGTAAACATTGCCTAGTAACAACCAAAATGTCAGTGTGTTATCAACACTGTTCTCATCCTAAATCCAAAACACAGCACTATACCCGCTACGAGAAAGAAAATTATCCCAGCCGAAACCAGGACAACTTCTTAAAAAGTATGGATTATCCTTCCCTATATCTCCCCTTAGGTAGTGGACTGCAATTCCCTCCTTAGACTTTAGGGTCAAAATCCCAGTTTCTTCTGCCTCTTGTCCTATGCTCCAACTCCGCAGTCATCTCAGAAGCCTTCATGCTGACATGTTTCCTTTTGTTAGTATGTCTTGTACTGAGGAGTAAAAACTGGACACATGTTCCAGAGTGCCCAAATGAGTGCCGAGTAGGGAAAGAATAATTATTTCTTTGACCTGCTGGATATACTGTTGCTAATGCAGCCCAGTATGCAGTTCACCTTCACTGCTGCAAAAGTGCATTTCTGATTCATGTTCAGTTTAAATGATTCCCAGGTACTTTTTTGCAGGGCTGCTCCTAAGCCGTCTGGTCCCCATCCCCCCTCTGCATATGTTGCTGCTCTTATTCTGTCTCAGGTGTAGCACTTTGCATGTATCACTGTTGAACTTCACAAAGTTTCTGGCAGACTGTCACTCTAGTTGTGCAATGTCCCACTGAATGGCAGCAATGTCCTGTAGTGTATCAGCTCCCCTGTCAATCTGATGTCTTTTGCATACTGGACAAGAAGCCGTTCAGTCCTGTGGTGTAGGCCACTGGTAAAGATGTGCTTTTACCAGCCCTGAGAAAAGCTCTTCATAACTTGCTGCTAGGTTGCCTGATCTTCAAAATGACAATACAGACAGTTTTTCATCCATCTTGTAGCCCACTCGTCTAGTCCATGTCCATAGTTGGGCTGCAACAATGCAATGCAGGACCATACTGAAATAACTTGCTAAAGTCTTTCAGTGTATATGACATCTACTGCTTTCCCCTCATCCTTAGAGGCAGTCATTAAATTCCAGAAGACACTCAGGCTGGTCAGCCATGATTTGCTAATGGCAAATTGATGCTGCCTCTTCTCAATTACTCTCTTGGCATTCATGCATCTGGAAATGACTTCTAGCAGTTCTAACACCTTTGCAGAGCCTGAGGTGAGGGTGGCTGATCTGTGGTTCCCTGGGTCTTCTTCCTTGCCTGTTTTCACAATGGATGTATTTTTTAGAGTCTTTCTGGTCGTTTGGGACCTTATCATTATCAAAATAGACAACAGTTACTAATTAGTCAGCTCCCTCGGGATCCTAAACCTCATTCTGGTCTATAAACTTGTGTATGTTCAGCTCACTTAAGTAAGTCCCTAACACCCTGTAGCATCTCCTCTAAACTCTGGTAGAGCCTGGGGCATTGCTGGAAAGCAGCCCTTGGTAGGAATGAATGAAACAAAGGTGGCATTGCTTACCTTATTGTTTTCCATGTCATTTGTTACCAGGTCATTCAGTCCCACTGAGCCTAGAGCCAACATTTTATTGCTTTTCCTCAATTGCATGTGTTTCTGCTGGACTTTCACATCCTGTGCCAGTTTCAACTTCTGGTTAATCTGCTTATGGAGAAATTAAACATTCTTTTTCAGAAATATGTCTCTAAGGAATTCATTATCCCAATCTGCTAGTATGGCATGAAAACCCAGAATCATTGTTTCTGCATGGAGCATGTTTGGGCTACTTGTACTCATGTTATTTTTCTCACATAACTAGGATTGCTTAGAGATCATGACTGGCTTATCAGCAATATCTTTTCAAGTCTGAGGAAGAAACCTGAGTTCTGCTTTTTGTTTCCTTCTGTGTATGTCTCATTTACCCTTCAGTGTCATTTCATTTTTGAAAAAGGACAATAGGCATTGTGATGAATTTATAAACCTGTTTAATCTCTTCCTTTAGTTTACAATTTTGGTTGTCAACCATTTATCCTTTTACAATGGCAGTGTTTCCAAATCCTATTTGCTTTCTCTTAGTCTATACTGCCATCGGAACTCTATACTTGGTCTTATATTTTCAAGTAACTTTTCCTATTACATGATCTGAAATACCGTTTACACCATTGTGATCCTTCATTCTTAATCCTCTACATGTCAACCTTCATAGCAGAACTTTTCACATATGTATGACATCTAGTACTACACTGTGGTTTTGCTCTGAATCTGACAACAAATTTCACCCTCAGAAAGAACTTTTAGCATTCTTTGCCTCAAAGTGGTATAGGTGGTTTTGCTTGTACTTAAGCCTGTGGGCTATGTCATTTTACATGAAATTGTTAATCTCCCTTGGGATGGATATATTCTGGTTAGCTGAATGTCCTATATTGTAACTGATATATTTTGATGCCCAGTCTGTGATGCATGACAGACAGACCCAGTACTAGGTATATTGTCATGTGTTTAAGTACTGAGTTTAATCTGATCAGACAGAAGACAACCTCCTGATTCACAATTAACAAAAATTCCCTGTTTCATGCCTCTGGCTTCTGTTTATTTAAACTGTGGTTTCAACAATGTAGAACAGAAAATCATGGAGACCCTAGAGTTCTTCCAGCTGACAGGTTTTAATCTCTTCAGGCAAATATCTCTTCAGTAGTATCCCAAGTTGCTACGTCAGCCTTCGCTCACGAGCAAAAAAGCTATGGTGGCAGAGGTTCCTGGCTCTGGCAACTGTAGGTGTACTAGAATCAGCAGCAGGCAGGCAAAAAACATTTCGTTAAGAGAAAAAAACTTGTGTTTTCCTGACTTTCATAACTTTCTACGGGGATAAGAGACGTTTTAGAAAAATTATTTTAAAAAGGCAGTTGTGAGATTGTGAGAGCACTTCAGCTTCAACTACCACAATTTTGGGTATCTACTACAAAGATACTTCTTAGTCTCCTAGGGCAGTTGTCACATTCAGGTGGTTTTCGTTTGGGGTTTTTTTTGGGGGGTGGGTTTTGGGTTTTTTTTTGTTTGTTTGTTTTCTGAACTCATAGAAAAGAAAATATAAACAGACAAAAAGTTGTTTAAAGTTTCTAGCTCATGAAATGTTTGCTGAGTAAAAGAATTTGATCATTGGCCCTCCTTTTAGAACAGATGTAATCCTCTCTAAGTGGTAAAAATCATCTGGGTTTTAGCGTGACTAGTTAGTTTTCTACTATCTGTCACAGCAAATCTCCGTAAGAGTAGGAAATCAGGATTTGTAAACCTTGCTTGATATACTATTTCATATTTTTGCAGTGTTGTTGTAGGAAAGAAAAGAATACTTTCAGTGGAAAATGTAGAATTGTGAATAGAGTTTTAGGAAAGATTAACAAAATACTGCTTTTTGGAACACTTCAAAATAAATACAATTATTGCAGCATAAAATCTGTAGGAAGAGAACCTATCTTTCATTGCATTATCTGTCATAGTTACAGAAATTAGATTCTTTCAGGCACACCAGCCCTTGACACACAGCCCAAGAAGGTGTTTTGTGCCCGAAAAGTCTGCCTAGCTATATACATCAAACATCATGACAGCAGTAAAAGCTTATAAAGAGCAGTAAACACTTTTCTTTCAATAGCCATTTAAAAACAGATCTGTTTTTTGAACGAGCAGCTTAGTTCACAGATAGTTCCAGTTCATTTATGTGTAGTTGAAAGAGTAATGAAAAATTAAATACTGCACAAAATGTGATTTAAAATCATTACAACTTTAAAATTAGCAAGTCATTTTTCTTCACTTAGCATAGAGACTCTTTTGTACTGAGATCTGGAAATTGTACTTTGAAGTTTTTAAACAGCTGGTCAAGAATGAGAGTTTTTCAAAACACACTTTAAGTGGAGGGAAAAAAACTTTAAAATAATTGATTCTTATGTTCTGGATCTTAAAGTTTTACTGCATAAAGCAGCATGTTTGATGATGTTCTGAACAAAATACAGAAAGCATTTTGATCTTTAGTTTTGAATGCAGACATTGGAATAAGTCTGTCCTAGTTTGGTGAAAATGAACCTAGAAATTTGGATTTACAGGAAATTCACAGCTTTTCATACACATTGTCACCTGATATAAGCATATAAGGAATATTTGTGTCAGAAGATTGTGACTATTGTTTCATAGGACTGAAAAATTGTGTATTATCATTTTGTAAAACAAAGCAACTGACAAATTAAATACTGCACTCAGCCGCTCAACTACAAGCTAAACCCCAGATATTCTAAAACCTACTATTGGTATATCGAACAATTCTGTGGAGAGGGAAGCAAAGAGAATCAGAAGAAATATGAAGGTGCTTTTAGTACATGTGTGTATCTCTATACTTGTGCCGTCCTTATAACTGATACATGACTCATACATGTTTCCTGAGAGACTGTCAGAGTCCTGTCTGGATTACAAAACAGAGTGTGTTTCATTCCTAAGAAACTTTTCAGGTGAACTCAAGTTTATTTTATAGCATGTTAACTTTTATTTCTGTATATGCATAATTCATCATTGAATTTACTTATTTGGGCATCTTTAGATATTGCGTATTTAAATTTGAGCATGCTCAGTAGTTTAATCTGAATATTTGAATTTATGATCCGGATTTACAGTTGTTTCTAAATGTCTGAAAAATCTGTTTCTGAAAAGTCCATTGGCCTGATTCTGCTGTCATTTATTTTTGTTCTTAATACATAATTTCAATATACAGAAGGTGCTGTACTGTAAAACTGGTCTGAATAAGAGCTGGGATGGGAGGATGGGAAGTAACTACTTTTTGCACCGACAGAACTGGAAGAAGAAACAATCTGTTGGTTTTAAGTTTAGTAAACAGAGAAACTAAAATATAGGAGCACTTATTTTTAAATACAATTATACAAGGGTATGGAAAGTTAAGGGATTTAGTCTCCATAATGTAATTCTCACAAGAATAGCTCTGTTTTGCATCCTTCTGCTTCCAGAGGATTCTGGAAAATGGTCTAGCTTTCTGTTCTGTTTTAAATCATGGCAGTTTTCACTGACTACAGGGACTCTCTGAATTTGATCACATTACTTTTTTGTTCATCATGCATGTGAAATTCCTCCTGTGTAATAGAGGCGTACTAAATCATATAATGTAATTCACATCATAAAATGTGATGTGAAATCCTGCTCACCTGTCTTACTGAACCTGCTGCAGAGGAAGAACATGGAAAATAGATTTAAGAAAAGGGTGGATAGCTTAATCACTCGCAATTTCACTTTAAAGCTGACAGCCTTTTTCCTGAACCCAAATTCATCTGAGTAGGCAGTATTCATTCGGATAATCCCATGGAGCAAGGCATTTTAAGTGTGATTTCTTTTGCAACACTAGGAAAAAGACCTCAACCCAACAACATGATGTACTCTTGATTTCATCATTCAGAAGGAGATATTTTACACACAGACATACCATTTAAATAATTAATGGTTACTGTGTAAACATTCTGATACGTTCTGGTATATGAAGCCTTCATTGTTCAAGGTAGGATAAAATTCTATGACAAACTCAGTGACTCAATCCATCAGAAGAACACTTTTCCATTCTTGCTGATGTACTTCCAAAAAATATTTGTAATCTGATCTGTTAACTGGATTTCCAAGCTTTTTCTTTTGCAGACTTCTTGTTGTCTTTGCAGTTCAGTAATGCATTTTCTAAATACAGCAAAGCTGCCTGTGACATATCTTAAAGGGGCTTCAGCTACCCAGTCAACTAACAGTGAGTGGTGCTGCTTTTGGCCCACACAAGGCAGTTGCATATGTCAAAGATCAGAACTGTAGTTCTTAAATTTATGCTGTTTTTCTGAAAATATTAATCTGATAGCTATTACAGCATACAGTAGCAAATGACATCCTAGTTTATAGACTTAGCATCCTGAGTAGTTCATCATCAGAATAAAAACCTCTTCATCATCCAAAAAATGAAAGACAGTGTGCTATTAATGTGAGAGCCTAGGCTGATACAGAATCCCAAACCATTGTCAATCATTTTCAGTCTTTTCAATAGTACTCTTTTTTACCAGCGCTTGATTTTTATTTTTTTTAAACCGTGATGTATATGACAAAATTAAATTAATTAAAAGACTAAATGGTTTCTTGAGAAACAGTTGTCCCACACACTCCTGCCAAGTATATAAGAAGATGCACTTCAATCAGACTGTTTTTTCTTTAATATCTTTCTTAAAATCACATGCCAGGAAAATCAGTGTGCATCCACAGTAACATGTTAGTTTGAAAAGGTGTGTGACTTTGTGAGTTCCTTGACTGTACCCACTTACTACATTTTATTTGGATCATGGTCTGGTTTTCAAGAGCACAAACTGAATTCCTTTTGGATGAAAATAATTGGAAAGATTTGCTTCAAGAAATAGTATGTTCTCAATCTGTAAAACCAGATTAGGACTGGTCTGAAGTAAAAGCCTTAAGATATGTGTAGTATAGACCTCATGTCCCTAGCATTGACATTTTTTTTCGGCCTAAAAATATGCTACTTTTGCATGACACTAATTTCTAAACTTTCGTCATCAACATAAAAATCTTTATTATTTAGGGTGTTAAAAATATTGGGGTTTTTTAATCTGAAAATGGAAACAAAACTCCGTTCTCAAAATAATTTATCAGAGTATTTTACCTTGAAGTCTATGATAATTGACACTAATCTAGTGGTTCCCAAGGTTTTCTTTGACAGCTGCCAGAAAGCTGAGCTGCATATTACTATTGGAGAAACCCACATCTATATTGTTACTGCCTGAGGACTTTTCAAGTCAGGAGAGGACTCATCAACTCTCATCACGTAAAGCACATGCAGGCTACATGGGACAACTGTATGGCTCATTATCAGTGCCCAAAGCTGGCCTTAAGCAGTGTTTCCTCTCTCCTTAAAAGCCTACGTAAAGAACCATGCTCGTGTTCTGTCCTTTGAAGTAAGATCCTACTTCCTCTCTGCCTTGAACTAAGGAGTTGTGCTAAGACTTTGGCCACTGTAACAATGCATAACTTTTCATACAGAAGGATTATTTTGCAACCTTAAACATACATGATTCTCATTTTGGCAAGGCCTGTTATACAATATTTGCTGAACTTGAATATCCTGTCTTGCCTACTTTGAAGCTTACTGCACATTAAACACCACCAGCAGCTAATTCATGAGGCAGTTCCTGAAGACATAAGGTTAGTAGTCAGTTTGACTACATATGGATATAAAAAGATATTATTTGCCTACTTCGTCCTTTTTTTTCTGGGAGTTTTTTACACTTGGAAGTGGTTATTGGAGAGAACCAGGTCTCTAGGACTGCTTTGTCAACCAATACTTAAACACATGGCAGCAATAAGGCAGATTTGTGTAATGCTGAACTGCATGTCACCCAATTAGCTTCAGTGTCTGAGTCATGCGCCTTCACCTGAATCCATAATGTTATTATTTTGTGCAGAACTTAACAGAAAATAACCACTTGGACCCTTACTTTCTGCATTTTCTCATGTTGATGACTAAATTTATTTCATTTTTGTGTTTACTAGAAAATAGTAGCGTGCAAATATCACCAGCAGGAACTTTAATATTGAGACACTTCAACCTGAGTGGAGTTTACACTTGTTCCATTGTTTATAAACCAACAGCAATGCAACCTGATAGACACCTCATAATAAAATACCTTATTTATGGTAAGTTATCAATCCACATAAGCGTGTTCTTGCCTTAAAAAGTTTCATTTTTTAAAATGTGTGTTGCTATTTTTAAATAAGTAGGCTTATTTAGAATTTAATTTGCAGAGATGAAGACATTCTGTTTCTCTGGGAAATTGTTTTTCATATTAGTTACTACCAGACATTTCATTTAATGTCATTTACAGAGCTTTAAATGAAGCTCAGTGGCTGACTGAGAAAATTATGAATACAGTTCTTTTAAAAAAAGAAGCATAAAACATAATGAAATGTAACAAATTGAATAGGTAGTAATCCTTAATAACATTAAAATAGGATAATTTTAAACCGAATTATTCTTTATGAGCTTAATTTTAGCAGTCATATGGATTTATTTCACACGTTAATGCCTTCATTATTACGTGATTGTGTTTTCTTTTAAGTACGTATCATTTAATGATGTAATATTTGTAGCTTATTCTTTTCTGTTCTGATTACATTTCCTTTTGTCAGCAGGTAAAAGTCTTTGCCTTTACAGTCTTTCATTTTATCAAAGTAATTTATCCATTCCTAGCTCTTCTTTTCTTCTTTAAAGGATATTTGTATTTTTGTGGAGATGTAGGCAAGAGCTCCTATTGCCTTCACCAGGAACTATATCTGTTCTTGAATTTAAAATGTGTACCAGTGATCATTTAAAAACATGGTAGACCATAATAACCTAAATTAATCTCTGATTTAAATGAATTTTACTTTGGCACAGTAGCCTTCATACAGAATAACCATGACTTTTAGCAGCTAGCTTGCTTGATAAAGCTGGAAAAGAAAAAGTTTTTTTAAGACCGCTTTGATGGAAAAGATTACAGTTTTCAGTAATGCAGACTTACATCCTTCAGTAAGGATCCAATCTGAATGGTAGCATAAAAAATTCAAGTTTCATACATATATAAAAAAAAAAAAAATCTGGAATATGCAGGAGCCAGGGAAAGGAAATGGTGGGGTGGGGGAGGGGGCGCAAAAGCAAGGTAGAAGGTCTAAAGACCTGTCTTAATTGGGTACCATGTTTTGAAGGTTCAGCCTCTGCTTGTTTGGTTTCATAGAATCATAGAATCATTAAGGTTGGAAGAGACCTCAAGGATCATCCAGTCCAACCATCCCCCCACCACCTATTACCCACTAAACCATGTCCTTCAGTACCACATCTAACCTTTCCTTTCTATTCCTTTATTCTTTCTTCCCTGCTGCCACCTTCTCCTTTCTGTGTTTATACCCACAACATGACCCCTGTTCTTCAAGCTTTTACTCCTATTTTCTATTTAACATTGTGCTCTGTTGATCTTCTGGGTAAGTAGAGTGGTTATCATGAAATAGCTAGAAACAAACATTTTATGGTGCGTTGGCCTTATTTGTAAGAGATGCCCAGGTGTGCATCCAGCTTTGCAGTAAAGGTGAAATAGTTGATCCATCCATAAAAGTAAATTTCATATCTATGTGGAAGCTTTTTCAGTTACTTCTGCTCACAGAGAAGGAATTCCTGTTCATCTTATTAGTTGCATCTTTTATTGATCTCTGCAGAAGATGGTTCAGTTTTTAAGCCCTTTAAAATAATTTTGTGATAGTTGAATAAAAAATATATAACATACTACTATAATTGGCCATAACGTGTGAGGTGAAATAGTGTGTCACATACTAAAGGGTATTTTGTATGCTTAAACTTAGCTTTCATAATCCTGATCCCTTTACTGTAATCTCCTGCTGGTTTAAAAATCAAAAAATTACAATAATAAAGAGTAAGATTTACCTATGGATATAAATAAGAAGAGCTGCTATACTATTTTAGCATTAAAAATTCTCTGGGGGTGCAAAATAGGTTTTGTTTGAAAATTAAGGTTTTAAATTGGCAATTTTATTTTCAAATACACAAATTACTTTTCTTCTTTTTTACTTTCCTCATTATCTTCCACATTTTTTCCTGCAGCTTATTCTGATCCTAAAAATTACTATGAGTTCACAGCCCGGTATCACGCAGCCCCCTGCAACAGTTCTCACAATAGTTCTTTTGAGAAAGCATTGCTTCAGATACTAAGCAAACTTGTTGCTGAACATTCTTGTGAAGTTACATTAATTAAGTCAGAATGCCATCATGTAAAAATGCAGAAAGGAGGTCTACAGAATGAAATCTTCTTTACGTTTTCAGGTAAAAATCTCCTTTGCTTTTAAGGAATGCTTAAATTTTTTATAGTTAATGTATTTACTGCTTATATTCAGATATTGTAAGGGTTTGATAATAAAGCTTCTTGACTGCAAAGATGCTTCAAAGTATTGCATGTGAAATTCATGTCGATATGAAAAAGATAATTGGTCTACACAAAAGTGCGTGTTTTACATTATTTCAGAAGAGCTTTAGAACTTTTAATAGCTGTGGATATATCAATATGGTTTTTAATTTTGTATTATAAAACATTATCATGTCCCTTCTTGCACACTAACCTAGGAAGGAAGGTGATACAGTGTATTCTGTAACTCCCCAGACTGCCATCATCTAGCCACCTACAGCAGGTGTATAAATCACTTCATGGATGTGCCTTGGTCTTTATAAACAGCTTCCAAAGGACAAAGATTGGATGTTTAATTTTCAAGAACTAAAGTTAAATGAAATGAACCTCAGTACTTTCTTTAAGAAACAGTAAAAGAGGGAGATTTCAAAAAAGAGGGAGATTTCAAATTTTTCCATTTCTTTAAAAAAAAAGGACACTAGAGGAGACCTGGGTAAAACTGAGTTGCCAAAAATACTGAGTTGTCTTGATTTAAAGCAAACCATTAGGTGTCTTGGGAAGATGTCACCAAATTATGGGATATTTAAGGATTCTTACTGAGTATTACTGTGTATTGTAATCGTTATAAAACTGTATATCTGATATTTGGAGGTGTTTATACATGAATGAGTTTATGTTTATACATAAATGAAGACCTCACAGTGTCTCAGTTAGTTACTTTCCTTTGACAAAGTTTGGTTACTAAAAATACATTTTCATTTTAACATGAATTTGTTTTAATAAAATGTTTCCATTACCAGCTTTTCACTGAAGTCATTAACTGTGGAAATCAGAATTCTCAGTGTCATGTCAATCCAAAGGGGATATTTTTTTTCTTGAGACTTATTCTCAGAATATTCCTGCTGAACACTGAAACCATATGAAAAGAAAGTCTCGACTCTTTATGCTGTGGGTGAGGTCTGAAGAACTCTGTAAACCAGTCCCAATATATATTCAGTTCACTTGAAGTACTTTCTGTTATTAAAAAAGATATCTAAACCCCCAAAAATGCCATTTATAATTGTTTAGATGAATGTGTGTAAGAACATCTGCAATATTTTCTTGAACTTACTAAAAGTCCATTGTTTTAATATATTGTATTAGATTATTCACTATGTATCAAAACATCCATTTGAAAAGATCCCTTTCTGAACAAAGTATACCAATTATGCTTCATTTTCCACATTCCAATTTTAATTTTCTTGAAAAGTAAATATAATTGCTTATAAAACCAATTAAACTGTTAGTCAGTTGTATTTCTCTGAAAATTGTATTTGTAGTGGATAGCACTGATGTATCTGAAGAGTCTCATTAGTGATAGTGTTGTAAGTTAAGGTTAATTCTAAGCTTAGAGAAACTACATAAATGAGATTTCACTCACGTGCAGGCTTTAAAGAATATTTGAGCATTTGGAGAAGAGATTCTCCAGTTAGGGACTTAGGTGGACGTAAACTTTGATAGAACCCAGTGGTAAACTACACGTTCTTAAGTAGCTTGAAGTCTTAGAAAGTACTTTTTGATTTCTAAGTAACATTTGGCATTTCAGTTGGGATCTGATCCATGCTTATAAATATCTAAAGGATGGATGTCCAGAAGAAGGGACCAGACTCTTCTCAGTGGTGCCCAGTGACAGGACAAGGGGCAATGGGCACAAACTGGAACAGGAAGTTCCACCTCAATGTGAAGAAAAACTTCTTCGCTTTGAGGGTGATAGAGTACTGGCACAGGCTGTCCAGAGAGGCTGTGAAGTCTTCTTCTCTGGAGATATTCAAAACCCACCTGGATGCCTACCTGTGCAACCTGCTGTAGGTGATCCTGCTCTAGCAAGGGAGTTGGACTAGATGATCTCTAGAGGTCCCTTCCAACCTCTACCCTTCTGTGATTCTGTGAATTACTTCTGTGGCAGAGGTAAGTAAAGCTTACAATATAAGGAGTTTAATTCACATGTTAGCAGATAATTTTATTCTTAATAGAGCATCTTACTGTAGTGTCAGTTCTGGAGAGCCGTGCAGCAGCTTCATTAACTATTTCCCAGGCCTTCACCATAATATGTTAGTACTGGTCAGTTGATAAGGAATGCAGACCCATGCAAATGGATTACTAAAATGTAACTATGCTTTTTCCTCAGTCCGTACTTGAAGTCTTCCTTTGGTTTTATGTGTCATAGGCATTCCTACAAGTATATAAAGGGTTGAGTGGGTGAGGCTCAGGAATTGACGTGTTTGTGCAGTGGGGATGCAGGGAAAATCTTTAAAAGCTCTAGATATTGTCCTGATTGATTGTTCTTGAAAGAAAACTTGAGTCCATTGCAGAAATAGTCAGAAGTTTGAACTGTCAGGGTTCCTGGATGGCTGTTTTAAAACCTGAATCTTCATAAAACCAGGCAGGTAAATACAGAGGGAGTATCTTATTTCTTTTAAAAGGCTTCAGATATTTATAAATCTGGGAAGAGTCCATACATTTTATTTATACATTTATACATTTTCTTGCCCTTAGACTTTACAAATAAATGACAGTTCCCATAAAATATTTAAGTACACTAAAAATTAGACATAGAGGACAAGCTCTGTGATTTCTTTAAAACATTAAGTCCATCAGAACTGACTAGAATCTTAAACCAGTAGATTAAAAAAAAATGTTGATTTCATTGACTTTGTTCTTCTATAAACAGATTGTGTTTTCTTACAGTTGCTTCCTTAGACAGAGAAAATCACAACAGACTATGTCAACAAAGTTCTTGTGATGCATCTCATAGACTAAACAAGGTACCATAGATGGAAGAATACAAAGGCAACTAACAGAAGAAGCTACTCTTTCAATCAAGTATAACAACAGAAAAATGAAACATACTTTGTTTAGTAAATTAATAAATCAATATAAAAGTTTTAGTGGATGTAAAATTTGCATCAATTAAAATTGCTAATATGTTATTGCCCTTGTGGATAAGGCATATCACACTATCAGTCTATATTAAAGACAGTATGTTAAGAGTATGAGAAGTGTTAAGACAATCAGGAAACTTTGAACGTGTGTTATCTTATAAATATCAAACATGCTGTTTTGCAATTGAAGTGCCTGTCCATCACTTCAAAGTGATTTTATTATTGATCTGACAGAATTTTAACTGCTTGAAGGCATTTGGCTGTTACAGTAGGGAACCAGAAGGCAGAGCATTGCTTACTAGGTTAAATGTTAATTCAGAGGTTCTTAAAGGGGAAAGGGGAAGGGAAGTACAGGAGGAATACTAAGAAATAGCAGGTATGCAAATCATGCATTTAGATTTCAGTGGAGGGGTGAGGGAGTCTAAAATAACATTTACTCATTAAGCAGCTTCCACCCTGTCCACTGAAAAATGCTCCTAAATTTGTGGGGAAAGCTCATGATCAAAGTTCATCTTTTTCATATAGACAAGAGGATCAAATCAAACAAGCATGAATAAAATTGGTTTTGCCAATTTGTATGTGTACTGAGCCTTGCCAGCCTATTAAAGGGGTTTTTGTTGGTTTTGGTTTTTTTAATTATTTTTCTTTCTAGCTTTATATGTATAGTAATTCATCTCTGTATACAAATGAAGTCCTCCCTGGATATGAAGCAATGATATTTTTTACTGTTAGACTTTGTCAGATGGCTAATGGCTCTATTTTTTGTTACATATTTTGGACAGAAGTCACATTTTTTATTTTAACTGCTATGACTTAAAATCTTTAATGTTCTGGTCAAAGACACTTTATAAAAATGGTCCAAAATTCCAGAGACAATAAAGGATTTTTAAAAATAAACATTGCCTTTGGCTGGGGAGATGGAGTAGATGAGGTAGAATAGAGCTCACTTGTATCCTAAGATTTCTGTGATTGTGTGCTCCTGGTTCTGAACCTATTGAAAGGAATGTTTTCTCTATCTAGGACTGTACTTGTGCAAATCTTTTTGAGTAAGTGAATTAGTCTTCTGTGATTGTATTTGATTGATATAATGATCCCCTTATTTAACTTGGCTTCAGGAGACCTTTGGCATTTTATTTTTATTGAAGAGAAATAGCTAATAAAGATGGAAAGCATGTTCGAACTATAAGTGGACCTAAATAATAGTACCTATGCAGATGGGAAAGCTGCAAGTCTATTGATGTTGGGCTACATCAAGCCTAATGCAGGCAAAATCACCATGGATTAGCTTTTAAAGTTCTATTTGTATAATTCTGAACACTTTAAAAGACATTGCATTCATTGATCAAGGTTTATCTAAATTAAAACCAACATATCCAAGAATATCAGATTGTCCTCCTGTTTCCATTCAGCTACAAGCAGAAGATTTAGTAGTATGTCCTTTAAATCTTAACCCTAACTCATACCCATGCTCTTTTGTCTTTTCTTGTATTCTGACCTCTTTCCATCAAAGATTCTGAAAAAATATTATTTGTTTCAATTTAGGCAAAACACCTTATAGAGAGATTTTTTAAGCAACAAGTGGAAGTTAGCAGGAAAAGTCGTGAACCATTGCCTGAAATATACTACATTGAAGGTACTCTGCACATGGTATGGGTTGATCGCTGCTATCCAGGGTATGAAATGAATGCTCTAACACATCCAGACTGTCCAGAGTGTTGTGGTAAGTGACAAAGTCATTTATCATACAAAGTATTAAATACTGTTACAATGTTTTTTGCTCTGACTGAACCCAGTACTTTGCTATTTAACTTTATAAAATTGTTATGCCATGCTGTTTTGGGCTGTGATACTGCCAAGTCTGTCACGGTAACCAGTACTAGATCAGATTAGTACTTGGGTAGAACTTTCATAAGTCCTTGTTGATTTAGATTTTAAGCCAGACCCACAACTTCTATGGACTGATTTAAATTAAAATCAGTTAGATTAAGTTCAGGCCTCTGGATAGCAGTGTTTTGTTTTTTTTTAAATCAGCATAGAAAATCTGTAGTCTGATAAGGTTGTTTCAAGTGCTGTTTTACAGTGAGACAAACAAGACAATTATTTTTGTTCTTAAATTTATAAAAGGGAGTATGATAATGCAACGCTTTCATCTAATTACAGCCTTCAACGAGACATTTGAGATCTGGGTAAAGTAAGATTAATAGATAAAATAATCAATCTGTATAGCTTTGCAAAATAAAGTTAAATTTGTAAATATTTGTGATCCATTTGGAAGAATAAGGAAAGGGGGGAATGAATCCTGGTAATTTTATTTTTGTCAGTCCTCATATCAAAATGAGTATATTATTGTTGGTAGATGCTAAAGAGTGGACCAGTGTTTTAAAGACTGGCTTTGCCAGACTGCATTTTGTCCAAGAAAACGTTATTCATGTGATTCCTGAATATTGAGCCTAAAGCCTCAAGGGGACAATGGAAGACAAGACACATAGAGAATAAATCTGCAGTCAAGCTTTTGACAGAGATGATTCCCTACAGACCTAGAAATGGTGAAAGAAAACACTGGATTACATATTGAACGGCAGTTTACAGAATAGAATACACTTTGAAAAGAGACATAAGAATATGGAAGAAGAGAGAGACAACTCTAAAATTGCAGGACATGCAAAATGCTTCCATATGTGATCTTTTTTTCCATTTTGTTGTCTTCATCAGAAGGAACTTAAATGTTTTGGTCCATGTCTTCCAGCAGGAAGTGACAAATATCTGGAAGGGATACATATAAATACATAATTTATTATATTTATTGTAATATAGAATATTGTTGCACATGATTTCAAGGAAAGGTACATGAAAATCAAGTTTAGAAAACCTTGTCTTCTTTAGGATTATTTGTTTTGTATGGACTGTAGTTTTGGTTTCGGCTTTCCCCCAGAATATCTTACTCCACTCTAAACTAATCTGTATTCCTTTTTTCTTCAAAACACAACTTTCATCTTAGCTCTGGTGGCTGTTTAACAGAAGTAGTAAAAAATAATACTGTTTTCTTAGCTGCCATGCTCCTTTACCTCCTGCACTAAACAGACAGAAACACTACGTAGCCCTACATCAGTGTCAACCCAAGAAGCTGATCCCTGTTCAGCTGGGATCGTAACAGACAACTCTTCGGCAGACACAGAGGAAAGCTTTCACATCTAAGGTACCCAAGCATCTGAAAGTGTGAGCCCTGAAACTTGACTGATAAACTCTGATAAATTGATAAGCTGCCAACTGCTTCCCATAGTTGAGGATGTCATTCTGTCAGCATGCTCAAACATGCACTCTTTCCCTTAGTTAACCTCTTGGTAAAATCAGTAATTTCCTTTCCCAGAATCCAAAACACAATATCATAGGCAGTAAAACTGAAAGTGTCCTCCGCTTATCATTCTATCTCAAGGCAAGATATGAGCTTGTTATTTCTGACAGATGTATCCCGCATAATCTTTAAAACCTCAGAAGACTACCTAGACTCCCAAGGAAATTTTACTCAGTACTGCACATCCTCATCATCGGAAAGCTTTTTTCTAAGATATTTATGTAATTTCCCTTGATGTAGTTTATACCTGTTTCTTCTTGTTCTGCCTCCGTAAATTTGGAAACAATTCTGTTAGCTTTATCTTTGAAACAGCTTCCGTATATCCTAGAAGACTCTGACCATTTTCTTTTTCTGATATTATCTTCATTGAACTAAACCAGTTTAAGTTCAGTCTTTCTGGCTGTGTTTGACGTCTGCTCAGCCTGATTACTGTCCACTATGGGTTCTCTACATTTGTTCTCAATATTTCAAACTTCATGCAGTTCTCAGGAGACCATGCTAACATGGGAGAATTAATTGTGATTTGCTAAAATCCCTAGATCTGTTACTTAAATAGAAAACAAAATATTTCCCCCATATCTTTCTTAGTGGGGGAGCTTTTTCTGATACATGCACTTACTTATAGAAACATTGTGAAAAACAATTTTCATGGAAGCACAACAGAGTTCAACTTCTTGTGTGATCCAATAGCTTCCCTTGTAGTTGCAGGAACCAGGTTCTGTAATCCAGTTAAAACAGTTTAAAGGTCCATTTTAGAACTATTTGGGAGTTTTGGTCTCTTTAGCTACTCTTGTTTTGTAGTTAGAAGATCAAGATTTCAATCTAAATTAATTCATGAAAAGTTCATACTCATTTGCCCTGTTGGGGAGAATGCCATTTAGTCTAGATAGATATTTTTTTAATTATTATTATTTTTTTGGTCTCCTATTTTATAATCAGAACAAGTCAACTACTTTCTATCAGCTTTTGTAAGAGTTTGCATTCAGCACGCCTGTATCTCACATGCCCTATTTTGAGTTTAATATTCCTGCACAGGGGTGACTAGAATTTAACAGGGTATTTCAGATTAGGATTTTACATCATTAGTGCTTTTCTTTTGGTCCTAAGAAACTCTCTCGTGATGTTATCATAGAATCATAGAATTCATAGAATCATAGAATGGTTTGGGTTGGAAGGGACCACAAGGATCATCTAGTTCCAACCTCCCTGCCATGGGTAGGGACACCCTACACCTATGTTACAGTACTGTAACCAGTTGTGCTCCCAGTCTGCTTTAATCAAACAAATATACAGGCCTTTCTCATTCTTTTATTTCTTCCTACCTATTTAAATCTTGTCCCTTATTCACGGCTTCTCCCAGTTTTGTCAGCATAGTTCATTGGGCCTTTTTCTGATAATCTTGTTAGTGGAAGTATTTAGTAAAGTCTGTCTAAGAGCAAGCTCATAAGTAATCCCCTTTAGCAATTTCTCTCCAACTATTATGTCCATTTTAAGCATCATTCAGTACTCTTTTTAAAATTTCATTCTAATAATATTATTCTGTAGTTTATGTGTATGTGCTGCCGTATCAGGCGCTTTCAAATTAATTGTGTGTTTATCTTCACTGTAAAGCAACATCAAATTGTATTACTTTCCACTTACCCGCATGTGTTTCAGCATTCATTCATAAAATCTTTACATAAGTCTGATCAGCTGTTCTATGGTTTCTTGAATTCTTTTTTCCTTTTCTGAAAAAAATTATACTATATTTCTCACCAGTCATAGATTAGCACCAGTCATAGGGTATCAATGCAAATACATTGCAAACCTCGGATTATCATCTGTGTTACCCTTTCATGGGCCAGTTCTGTTTTGGAACAAGGAAACAGATGTTAGACTTTCTAATTTAGGTACATTAAATTTTGAAGAGTGCAACTGTTTCTGGTCTTCTGGTCTTGATAGAAATATGACAGAATGGAAAAGGTTATTGAGTAGGCCCAAGAACATGGAGAAATAAAAAAACCCTATGCATATCCTCTGCAGGTTTCATAAACAAACGTACTCTGTTTTTACTTCTCATACAGCAAAGTAGCTGGATGTTCAGTTTGACCTGTTCTCTTTCCTCTATTATTTCTAGAACATCTAGTTTCATGTAGTGTTCTAGTAGTTCTGCTTCCTCTGTGCTGTTGTGCAGTGCTCTGTGAACAATGCATCATTTATTTCACACTGCCTTCACACAATTTGTGCACGAAGCATAACCCTTTCACTTACTGCATCATCTACCAATCTAAATCTCCTGTATTAGAACTTGCATTTATTTTCTTCCCCATACTTCAGTCTTGTGTTCTTTTATATCATGCTATAGCCTCATTTGTTTCTCCCCCTTTAGCTCTTATATTGAAATGGAATTAAATATAGAGCTATTGTCTCGCCTTCTACTCCAATTTTGTAGCTTAAATCTCTTTCTGAATTAGTCAATTAAATATGTTACCTTGATTAGTCACTGTGTGCTGTATCTACCTCTAGAGAAATCTTTTTTGGCAGAAAACACTGGTGGTGAAATGTATCGAAATTTTATTCACCAGGTACCAGATAAGCCACAGGCAGAACCGTTTACTGAGTGATTTTGTAGAGGTAATGACTTAAAGGCAGAGAGTTACTGCTGATTAATAATTCCATTTAGTCTCCTGCCTCTGTAAAGCAGTCTTGAATAAACAGAATTGATGCATACAAACATCTTAGAAATAATTTCATATGGTTTTATCTTAAAGTTTAATGTTTTTCTGCTTTTAAAGTCCTGTTCTATATGAAATAAAGCACATTATTCCAGGATAAGTTAATTAAGTATTTTGGTAACAGCTACATGAGGTATGATCCACCATTACATTAGTTAACATAGGCAACTGAGTCACTTTCACATCACCACAATTTCTAAATATTTTTCTGCTTTATAAATCCATTATTATTATTATATACTATAATATATTATAATAAACTGTGAGATAAATACAGTGCAAAGTGTCATATGTTTCTTAGGACTTCTCTGGAGAGACAATTTGATATCATACCCTGTACTAGCTTTATGAAATTTTTTTTGTGCTGTATTATTATTCCACAGAGCTTGATTTCTGTGGTATTTTAGTAGACTAGATACTGAATAGTCACTTCTAATCTGTTTTTCTTCAGTTCTTTCTCACAGTATGGTGATTATTTATATTACTGAAACACATTAACTTGAAACTTCAAAAGGAAATCCATTATTCAAGAGAATATTGAAACAGTCCTAAAAATCAGAAGAGTGCAAAACGCTAGTTAGTTTATAGGATACAAGAACAAATTAAGATGATGTGTTCATTTCAGTTTGTGAGGTGTAAAGTGGAAAGTATGTAAAATACACTGTAAAGACAGAATACTTTGCGAAGATGTTTATACTTTCAAAGTGAAGGTATACCAATAGGAGTTTTCCATTAGTGAAAAGATTGAAACAAGTTAAGTTTACTGGTTAAAGAAACTTTCCAGCAGCTGGCTAAAAAAGCTACAGGTCCCTACTTCAGATTCCTTTCTCTTTTTCATTCTTTCTGCTACATAGCAAACAGATGATGATTCTTGAGGGATGAACTTTTCATCCCATTGTAAGAGAAGTCTACCTGAATATTGCAGTCTACCTTGCTCCAAAAAATAAATGAAAATTCGGAAGAATTTGCTAGAAGTGTGCCTATAATCTTAAATAAAAAAAGAGTAGATTTAGTCCTCTGGTACACACGATGCTTGATTTTCCAGACAGAAGGGTTGGAAAATGCCTTGAGTTAGATGTATTTGTAAAGCTTTCTCTGTCCCATAAAGCCATCTTCGTCTGCTTATGCTAATGTAAAAAAAAGGCAAGGGTTTGACATCATCTGCAGGGGACTCTCTCTCTCTCTTACATTTCATAAGACCTCTAAAACCCTCTTCAGTCAATAGCAGTGGCAAAAAATGCTAGGCAAGCTCACAACAGCCGCCGGGGATCACGTGAACCCCGCCAGCCTCAACAAACAAAGGTGAACCAAAGGAAATACTGAGAATCTTGCTGAAGGTTTGTGCAGTAGTGACTAAGAAGTCATTGTTAAGCCAGGCAAAACCCAATAACCAGGTAAACACCGACTCTGCAGAAGGAAGGAAGGTGTTAATTACCTTTGCATACTGAACATGAATGCTGTTAATTAAAGATCTATCCTAAAGAAAGGCTACTGGTGCCAAATCGAAGTATGATTCCGGATAGCCATAACCAAATAGCTCAAATTCTGCTTTATTCTGCCAAGACTGTAATGCTGAGTTAGTCTTTTGTGATGAAGTCATTCTGCAGATCACTGCACAGACTTCATCATATGGCATAATGTAATCCATCAGGAAAAAAATGTTTCATCCAGAACACTTGTTCTGCATCATACACTGATTTTTTTGTTCAATGGTTATTTTTACACTACTTAATAATTATCAGAGCTTGGATTTCAGCTTTATTTTGTCTTGTATTACTGATAAAAGCAGTGATAACAGTTTATTTAAAACATTAATGGATACAGGCCATATTAAAATGTAATTGATGGACATAGCCCTGTAAGTAGATGGAGTGAAAAGTGCTAAAGAGAAAAATACAATGTAATAAACAGATGATGTATAAAACATATACAATTTTTTCATCAACTAGCAGAATGCTAGAAAAAATCTGATTTTCAAATATAGATTTGAAATATATTTTTCAAATAGATAAAGATGCATTCTAAACATTTCAAATGTAAATATTTTTAATAATATCACTTACATTCTACATTTTTTCCTTTTTTTTGTCCGCAGTTGTATGCAGCCCAGGATCATACAATCCTAGTAATGGAATTCACTGTCTTCGATGCGACAGCAGTTTGATATATGGAGCAACACAGTGCTAACGGCTGAGGGATTTCACTCTTGCAATAGCTCTTATGTATTTTAATGCGGTAATATTAATAAATATTTTAATGGGTACAGTTTGTTTTGGTTACATCAATAGAATACACTTGTTTTTACGAAATAATGACTCATTAGCATATTGGTAAAATGTTTTCGGTCATGCCACTTAGGACTACTTCATTTTTAAGGTCTTGAGAATATCTGCTAGGTTAATACTACCAACAGAGACAACTATATAAACCACAAGAAGAAAATACAAAAGCAGAGGTATTTTGCGTACTTAATCCTGTGCTGACAGACCTCCTCTTGACGTGGACTGGTGTAAGAGGCCTACACTGCTGTTGCCACCTACCTGTCCATTCAGCCTTGGTTAAGAGGATTACAGTGAACAGCTCTCAGCGTGCATCCGGCACTGAAAGCTCACCAGTGTTGCAATGGAGCCTCAAATGCAACTTTCTGTCAAGATGAATTATAATATCACTACTGACTCCTTGGTAACTCCTTCCCAAAGAAAGCAAAATTCCACTTGGGTCAGTCATCTGTTCAACTTTTAAAGCCACCACGATGAGCACAACACTTTTGCTCTTACCTGAAGAAAACAAACAGTAACATAAAATGCCATGGTACTTTTTATGACACTCATCTTCTTTACTTATGCAAGGCTTTCAAGAATTACCTAGCGGTTGGCCTAATGCATTCCTCATCACTGTCTTTCATTAACAGCCTTATTTAAGTTGGTACTCAGCAACAGAATCCTGGTTTTGTATTTGCAGATCATACCCCACGCAAATTGCCAAGTTCGTAACTATTACAGAGTTTATACTCTGTCTCCCCTTAGCTCCTTTTCCTATCTACTTTATGTACAAAAAAGAGCTAGATGTGGAGGCCATTTTTAGCAATTTGCTGTACCTGGAAAATGGGGTTTGCAGCTGTTTGTTTTTTCAAGCACAAATACGGACCACAGGTTTAAATACGTACGTCTTCGGGAAAGGTACTCTGAAAAAAGGGAACAAAAAGAAATACTGTGCTACATCTAAGAAGTAATTTTTCAATATGTTGTATTATCTTAAGATACTATACTATAAGTATCCCACTAGTATACTGTTTACGTGACAGAGCCTGACGCTCCAAATATATTACATTTTGATGTGAAGGACACAAAAAATGAAAACAGTACGTTTGAAAGTAAGACCGTATGATTTGTCTTTCCACTTGGAATGAACTAAAGTAACTTTTATATAGAACATATGCAACTAAGGCATTTGAAAAAATGGAAAACAAGCATCATTAGGATTCTACAGAGTGACACTGTTTATTGCTCAAACACTGGTATAAACAGCATAACTAGCAGAATATATAAAATAGCTCTTTTTATCAAGTGCCGTTTGAAAATAAATAGCTGGGAAAGAACATGTTGACAAATGTTTAGCAGTTAAGAAATTGAAGTCTGTTTAACTGCAATCCACAGAACGACTAAAGGCTACCTACTCCTTATTTTCGGGTGGTAATTAGAAATGAACAGACCACTGGGTCGTCGTTGCATTATGCTGAAGCACTGCACATCCGTATGTTATCTCCATAATTTCCCACTCACAACAGCACTAAATTAGTTAGCATTAGTTTGAATTCTTAATGGCTAAAGAGACAGCATAATATGCAGTTTTGTCTTTGTGAAAATACAGACCTTTTGTTAAAAAGCCACCATACCAAGTAATAGCAGCACGTGGAACGTCCTACAGTATGGATAGCAAATTAATTTGAGAATTACCCTCTGAAATGAATGCAGATTCTTAAGGCAACAGCAATATAAATTAAGCAGCATTTTGACATTTTTATATATTTACCCTCCTGTTGCACATCAGAAACAGAAAGCTCTGGTTGGCAGAGCATTTCATCAAAGGTATTTATAGAATTGTATTGATACTTTGAGGGAGAATAATAAAGCCAATACAATTTTCACTGGGGTATTATACACATTATTGAATTTCTTCTTGCGCACACATCTATGGATTTAAGCAGAGAAACGACCTTTCTTTTTCCGCTCCTAATAGGTGAAATTCACTTTCATTCACAAAGTTTGCACACCCCTTAAGGCTTACAGGAAAAAAGTAAACTTAAGTGGTTATAAAGGTTTGTCTTTAATTCTGCTTACTATGAACAAAAGCACTTTACATATGAGTATTTGTTCTCTCATTCGCTGAACGCAGTCAAGTACAGATGCTTTACGATAGGTGCAATCTGTGGAAGAAATCCCCATCCTAGTTAGCAGCATTAGCCTGGGCTTCTAAATTACTCTCAGTTTATGCTGGCTTAGCTAAGGAAAGGATTCTCAGTTGTCAGTACTGTGTATACACAAATTTGCATCTCTCATCATTGCTAAAATAGGTTTACTCTCTTGTGTGGTTGGAGCCAGAAGGAAGAAATTTCTTTGAGTATAAAACCACAGAAAAAAGTTTTCCTTGTGTATTGCTTCCCCAAAATAATTACGTGTTGAACTTGCTTTCATTTCCTCACGCTACATCTGCTAGGTGTTTGCTAATTTTCCACAGTGTGTGTGAATTGACATTTGCATTCCCATTTCCACCATTTCTCATAAATTCACCTCTTCGCCACGAGGCAAAATCTTTGCAGACAGAAACAGCCAGTACACTCCACTTTGGCAGATGGTCCTGCAGGGTGTTCAAAATCTGCAGCAGCGCTCCATATCCTGCTGGAACTGGAGTGCTAACTGGTTTACATGATACATTCCCTTTTTGCCGAAGAAACACGACGCAGCCTAACTTCTTGACTTCTACTAAATTGACAAGATTACTGACAAGTGTGAGTGGCAAACTCAACATTTAAGATCGATAGATTATACATGTTCAGCAAGACTAACTTGCTGTGCCGTTACTATATCTGCCTATTCCTTTCAACGATAGCTTTAATTACGCTGTATATTTCTTAAAAGCAATGATCTTTTTAACAGCAGGAAACCATTATGTTACAGAAATAGCATTACTGTTCGCTAATAACTGCAAATGAACCTAATGTGCCAATTATGTCAGTGTTTTTCTATTTCCGATTAATTAATATTCCATATCAGTATTTCCACATCGCCTCAGAGGTAAACAATAAAAAAGTCTGACTCCTCTGGAACTGGTAACTGACATATCACTTCGGAGTGTTCCTGGGGTCCAGAGAGTGGTGGTGAATGGAGTCAAATCCAACTGGTGACCAGTCGTGAGTGGTGTTCCCCAGGGCTCGGTGCTGGGGCCCATCCTCTTCAACATCTTTGTTGACAATTTGGATGAGGGAATTGAGTGCACCCTCAGTAAGTTTGCAGATGACACCAAGTTGGGGGGAAGTGTCGATCTGCCGGAGGGTAGCATGGCTCTGCAGAGGGACCTGGACAGGTTGGATCGCTGGGCAGAGGCCAACGGGATGAGGTTCAATGTGGCAAAGTGTCAGGTCCTGCACTTTGGCCACAGCAACCCCAGGCAGCGCTACAGGCTGGGAGCGGGGTGGCTGGAAAGCTGTGTGGAAGAAAAGGACCTGGGGGTGTTGATTGATGCTCGCCTGGACATGAGCCGGCAGTGTGCCCAGGTGGCCAAGAAGGCCAA
>VWZZ01008347.1:138260-151143 GCA_013399095.1 Psophia crepitans | reverse complement strand
TGAGATGGGGGAGAGAATCAGAAGAGTGAAAGTGAGAAAACTCGTGGGCTGAGATACAGACAGTTTAACAGGTAAAGCAAAAGTCACACATGCACAAGCAAAGCAAGGCAAGGAATTCATTCCCCACTCCCCACGGCAGGCAGGGGTTCAGCCATCCCCAGGGCAGCAGGGCTCCGTCACGCGTAATGGTGACTTGGGAAGACTCCAAACACCCGTCCTTCCTTCTTTTCCCACAGCTGTATATGCTGAGCGTGACGCCATATGGTATGGCATACTCCTTTGGCCAGCTGGGGTCAGCTGGCCTGTCTGTCCCCTCCCAACTCCTTGTGCACCCCCAGCCTACTCACTGGTGGGGTGGTGTGAGGAGCAGAAGAGGCCTTGGCTCTGTGTAAGCACTGCTCAGCAGAAACGAAAACATCCCTGTGTTAGCAACACTGTTGTCAGCACAAACCCCAAACACAGCCCCATCCCAGCTACTATGAAGAAAATTAACTCTCCCCCCGCTGAAGTCAGCACACTCCATATGAAATACCTGTATGACATTGTAGCTATGGGGTTTTTTTGAACATTGCTATCGCAATGCTCAGTTCCTCTGTCTCATATCTCCTCTTCACACTTTTTCCTCTTTCCCCTTTTAAAACTCAAGTAAGTATTTACATGAATACCAGCATTTCCATTTTTGCGGTTTAAATGAATAGTATAAAGAATCCTACTGCACACTAATTATGCATTTTTATAATTACCTGAAACCATCTAGAGTATCATCTCTTCAGGCACCTACTTACCCAGGTTTGAAGGCAAATTCATATATAGCGTGTTCCTACAAAAATGGAGGAGGCCAAACCAAGAATTAATTTGCCTTGATTTCAACTGGGAAATAAGCAGAAGCAAGTCAACTAGAAGCAGAAATCTCATATTCATGCCAACACAGCTTCATAAGAACATCTGAGAAGAACATTCATTATCCAAGCGACAGACCTTCAAATACAAAATTATTCACAAGCCATCGGTGTGTCTGGAAATACACCTTTTATAGACACAACCCACCTGCAACGCTGAAGAACTCCTCATCTGCAGGATGTGTAATACTGTTCGCACTGCAGCAAAAGCCAGCTGAGCACCTAGGCTCCAATGGGGAAGCCGATATTCTCTGGAGTCTGGTACACTGCAAATGATGCAGATGGCTTTTCTCTTATTTTATAAAGTTAAATACAAACAGGCATATTACATGAACAAATTGTAACATTTCAGGAAGTCCATGTGGCTACCACAGCAGTTTTGGTTTTTTTGCTTGCAGATTATATCAGTTTAAAGGCAAATAGTTTCTAACGCATTCCACAACAGCTGATTTTTAACTTTTAAGTCTTCTGATTTCCACATTTTCATTTTCTTCTCCTACTGAGAGAAAGGAAGGTTTCTGTTTTAAGGCTCCGAAGTGCCATTATGCAGCAGGCTGCAAATCTCAGCTCCCCAACTCCACTGCCGACAGCCCACACGCTGCTTGGTGCAGTCACCTCAGGAGCGTTCGGTGTGTTTGCCTCTGTGCTGGGGTTGCTGACGGTATCACCGTGCACTGGGTCTGGCTGGGATGGAGTTATTCCTTGTAGTAGGTGGTATGGTGCTGTGCTTTACATTTGTGACCAAAACCAAGCTGGTAACAGACAAGCATTTTGGCTGTTGCCTAACAGTATATGCACAGTGTCAAGGTCTTCTCTGCTTCTCAATCACCCCCAGCAAATAGGCTGGGAGTGTGCAAGAGCTTGGGAGGGGATACAACCAGGCAGGTGACCCAAACAAACCAAAGAGCTGTTCCATGCCATATGGCATCCTGCTCAGCACTAAAATGAAGAGCGGGGTTTAGGTAAGGTCATCTTCTGCTTCACTTTCCACCAGTCTGCCCACGGGAGGTGGTGAGCGATTGCCACTGCAATCACTCCTTTCTTCCTCTTCTCTACCTATTAAATTACTTTCATCTTGACCCATGAGTTTGCTTGCTTTTACTCCTTTTTTTCCCCCGTCCCACTGGGGGTGGGTGGTGGGGGAGTAAGTGAGCGGCTGCGTGGTGCTTAGCTACCTACCAGGGGTAACCCTCAGCACATGGTGTGCCAGCTGTGGTTCCTCCATTGGGTGATGCTGGTGAGATCTGCCCAAGAAGAGTCATTGGACCCATTTCCCCACCTCAGGAGGGATAACCAAAGAGCTCTCGTGTGGTAATACTACAGACCAAAGCTGCATGTGGCCAGTGATCTCAAAAAAAAAAATAAATCTCAAAAGACTTGTAGTTTATTTCTCACAAAAAAAGATAATTATAGCTCAACATATAATTCCTTTAAGAAACCACCCACAGAGATGGAATTTGCCCAGAAAACTCCATTCGAAATCGGGAGGGACCAACCTACTACTACAGTAAAGATGACATTAATATTTTGGTATCAGGATTGAAAGATGGAAAAATATTTTGGTAAAAATGTGCAATAGAAAATATTTGTAAAAGCTACACTAGAAACACACAGTAAAATATCCTTTAACTTTGCATTCACTATGTCAATAAAGACAGAACATCCCAAAATGACAGAAATTCAATCCCCGGGAAACAGTGTAAGGCTTAACAAGAACCTCCCACGGAGGAGAAGCAAAGGGTGACTGGGCCGAGGTGCGATTTCCAAAAACTTAAACATTATGGCCATACATGGAAAGACACAAATTCTGAGCCTCTCCTAACTGCACTGAGCTGCAAGTCCACATTCTCTGCTCCTATGTCGCACAGCCGCTTCCGACGTGGGTACTTCCACTCCTCTGGCGGAGATGCTCGTGGAAGAGCACTGCCACTCACGGCGCTACCTCAGAGCTGTGCAGGTACTTGGTTCCAGGCAGCAGAAGCCTACGCAGCCGTGAGGCGTGGCTCCTACTGACTGCGGAGCTAGCTTTCTGTCGTGTGATTGCTGAACCTTGTGAAATGGATACATACACTCAAAGTAATACAATTTTTAGCCAAATCATACATCCTTTAATCCCAAGTAAGCAGCGTCTCACTGAGAGGTATGCAATGCAGGAGGTACTCTTTTTTTAAAAATGGCAAAACCAAGTATTTATGTTTGGATCTGGAAGCGTACTTACAGTCTAGGTACAAATGAGACATGAAACACTTCTTCCCCTCTAACAAAAAAAAATAAATCTGTACTCAGTGTCACCCTCCACTGCTACCAGCAGACTGAGCGACAGCCCAGGTATAACAAATATTTCTTGTATCCCTGCTAGGAATTTCATAGAATCATAGAATCATTATGGTTGGAAGAGACCTCAAGGATCATCTAGTCCAACCATCCCCCCATCACCTATTAACCACTAAACCATGTCCTTCAGCTACTGCAGAAGGGCGTTTCCCGCACAAGGTTTACATCCATTTCAGGGAAAGTTATTATGTACTGGATTTCTGAGTTACTTAAAACTATTCAAATCCAATAATCTGTGTCCCCCTCTCCCATTCTTCCTGTGAGTAGACCAATACCATGCATGACTGTGCATGAGAGTTCCTTGATTTCTGATTCTGTCACTCCCCTTCCTCTCCCTTACCATCACTGGGGAAAATAATGCCCAGCAACAGACAGACAGGTGCTCAAAGTTCAGACATGAGGTGATAACTAGGAACTGTGAAAGTCCCATGGTCTTCAGAAGTACCAGAAAATCGTGCTTTGTATGGACGCAAACCTGGCAACCAGGTTACACCACGGGAGTAAGCAGCAAAAGGTAGGTGGGAATTTAAGCAATAGCTTTCTGGTTTTAGATATTGATTCATTAAGTCATCCCTCCAGCAAAAGCTTAAAAGTAAGTCCATGTTTAAGTGTTTTCTTGAGCCGTTGCTTTAACTGGTATTCAAAGCCGATGTAGTGTAGGAGTGGGGGATAAACTAAACCAAAACCAACATGAATCTAAGCAAAGACTGTTGATGGCTGAAGCAGGGAGATGTGATTCACCTCACCGGTAGTCAGGGTCAGGTTCTGCGCTTGAAATCCTTTGATGGATACAACAAGCTGGCTCAAAACCTTTCTCCCTAACACATGTCGTCACAGACCCCGTACAGACTACCAGAAAGAACCAAAAAGTTCAACCAGCACCAGCGAGGTGACAAGAGCAGGGTGTAGGGGATGGCGCAGCTGCTAACCAGCTCTCCTGCCCACCAATTCGCAACACGGAGCCACGTCAGGGCAGGCTTGTTTGGCTGCCCCAGCCCTTCCAAGCTGCGCTTCTCCACATTACATTACATTACATTACATCAATGATGCTGCGTGGTTACTTACCATCGTTTCCACCAGCTGGGCGATGTGATGTTGCTTGTGTCACAGAGGAATCTGTCCTGCTGCAATGTGTTGTGTCTCAGCTGAATATTAGGAATTGATTTTGTCTGATTAAATTTTTATGCCAACAGCTATGACAGACCAGTTTCGCATTACCCACTGCTCCAAGTTATCTCAGCTGCGGACCGGCAGATACGCACCAGTGGAACTAAGAGAAAGCGCTGACCCACCTCTACACAACAGCAATATTCATAACTCAGTGCATCTTCTCTGAAAGCATATTCCACTCCATTCTTTTAAAAAATGTCAAAATTTTGTCATATGCTGGATCCTTCCTGGCCCACTAAACCTAAGCAAAAAAAGCCCCCAAAAACCTAACCAAAAAACTCCCAAGAAAACCCTCATATTATGAAACTAGAACAGAAATGTAATGTTTTAGCCATGGTGCACAACAGGACAGGCAACGATACAATACTTTAATCTGTATTGTCTATATAAAACATTTATTTTTAAGCTCGATAATGGCATTATAGAAATACATAGAATATTTTATAGAGTGTATTTTAGTGTACTCACTGTGAAAATAACACATTTATTAAGACAGGTATTCTTATGTCCAAACGTTTTAAATATATGCACTTCTTTGCCTTGCAGTATTATGCTACTTTGAAAAACAAAATACCGATATTTTATTCCTTGCTTCTCGCCAGAATCTTCTCATTCAGATTTCCCTGGGTCATCTAGGGTGCTCACTGCTGTGAGATAATTTTATAAAAACCACAAAAAGTACTTAGACTTGTAGATCTCCTATATTTGTTTGCATTCGTGTCTCGTGCACATCGCTTGCCGTTCAATTCGCCAGGTGCCTTCTTCGTAAGTACAGTGACATATAGTGCACTCATCGGTCTTCACCTCCCGGCCTGCTGGAATGACAATCGTTTCTGCAAAGCAGTTCGGGCCTAAGAAGAGAAGGGCAGAGTTTGTTATTATTACCTGTAGCAGCACACTGCAATCCAGCGCAGCTCAGTTTTAAGTCCCGAGGACAGAAACCCTGGCGGTAAAGCGAGTAACGCTGCGCACATTGAGCAAGCGTGAACATCGTGCACAAGGCGTAAGAGCAGCAGAGAGGGCAAGGACCCGTCCCCCCGATACGGCTGTTTGCAGGATGTTTTCAGCACGGGCTGTCCTGCCCTCCACAGGGGAGGGTGCAACAAACCCTTCCGGCGATACATGCAACCGTGACAGAGACCCGGGCACAGACTGGTGACACAGATGGATACAGGTTTAAGCTAGAGGAAAAGCCGGCTACTGATAATGCAACAGTGCAGCTCTAAGCTGCTACAGAACTGATTATAAACGTGACTACTTTTTCTCCTTTGGAAACAGACACTGTATTTTGTGTAGTAATCAAAGTACCAGATTAGTTCATTTTCCATTTCATGCAAAAATAGTCTTTTCCCAGGAGAACAGAATAGCTCCAGCCTCTTCTGAATGACGATTCTTTTCGTGTATAAAATGAAATATTCCATCTTACGTAAGTCAGCAAGTCTACAAACACCCCTTTTCAGACTACACTGAAACAACTTCATTTCCACGGACGAGGCAGGAGAACGACCCACCAGCACAATGTTCACACGACAAATCTGGTTCTTTCATCCTCACATCTCCCTGCTGCAGAAGGCTGCGAGTGCTGTACGCCTACGGTTCTGCTAACAAAGAAGTCTATTTCTGCCTTGGAAACCCACACGCGCTTGTAAAGCGGCACTAAACCCTACCGGTCACCTGGTACCTACACACTGTCAGGTCCTCGGAGGAACCTGTCCCTCCCATTCCGTAAGCACGTACAAGAGCTGCTCAGGCAGGGCCCGGCCACTCAACAGCACTTTGGTGCCACCATCCAGCGGCGCAGGATGTGCGGTAGGGGCCAGCACGTATCGATCTCATACAGCTGAAACTCTTGAAAGAATACGGTGCAAAATGCTTATCAACCGCCAACCTGTTTGCCACACAAGTACATAAATCGCGGCTGAGGTTCAGTTTTCCATTGCCAGGGTCTACTGTAAGACCTAAAGCAAACAGTATGGCTGCTTCTTCTTCTCAGGCAAGGTATTTTATTTTAATGGTTTTTTTGGTGCTTTCTCTGAAAACCGAAGGTAGATGAATGCTGCACAGTTTAAAACACAAGCCAAATAGTTCACAAATCAATTTTAACAGTTATCTCTTTGGATCAGGATATGTGCTTGTGTACTGACACTGCAGCCTGAGAATTAGTTGCCAAATTAACAATAACAAAGGTCTTTGCTCAATGAAAAGGAACAAAGAGACTTGCAAGACTTTCAAGAAAGACTTGCAAGAAATTTTCTTCACCTCATCGTACCCATTAATTCTCTGAATATTTAAGCCAGTATTTTGTTTTAGGGCTGACTGCTGACAAAGATCTCTAACACGTAGCTTCTTCCCTTATTTTGGGTGGCTTCTGGCTCATTCAAGGCTTTGGGTGCAGAGTGGATAGCAAAATACAGCATCTCCCATGTAACATTACCTGTGTCACTAACTTAATGTTACTGTGGTACGTTTGTGTTCGCAGCGCCCTCAGCCCGTCCGTACAAAGTACCACCGGGTCGGACATCGCAGGAAGGAGGACTTTGGGATGGAAGGCATGCTCCTGGGTCCCACCACACACTGGGAGGTGCCCTAGCTTTCAGCGGAGATAAAGCTGCGCTATTAACTGTGCTGTCCTCAGTGGAACTTTAAAAGATTTCAACTCAAATCTACACAAATCTGTTTCAGTTAAATACAGTATTCTTCCTGCACCTAATAAACTTTCATCCCAAGATGGCTTCACCTGCGCATTAGATAAAGATACCCCAGTTTTTGCACGCTGGCCTGTAACAGCCCCATGATTTAGAAAGCTGTAGGATATAAAGAGTTAAAATACTAAAAGCGGAATCTGCTTTCTTTGGAGAATTTGTATGAAACCTACAAGGCCACTTGGAATTTAAACACTATGTACAAAGCACAAGAGAAACAAAAGTGATGTCAGTCCCCTGTGCAGGATTTATTTCATTCTGGGAAAGTAAATGTTACAGGCTATACTTCGTTATAAAAACCAACCAGGGAATGAAGTAAAAACAGTGCAACACACATAATATAATTCACTAGGATTCAGAATGTAAATGCCTCCATTCACAATTAGCAGCACCTTAATGCCATGAGTGACGAGTCCTTCTTACATCAGAAACTTATTAAATGTAAAGATACAACAAGTTAGCCCAAGTTGTTAAACTATTTAATATGGGGGAAAGTCATTGCTTTGGTAAGTCTGTGGAAGAGCAAGAGACCCTACAAAAATAAATGACAGCAAGAAAGTATGTTATTGAGCAAGCTAGATATTTTTCTAGTATCACGCAACTTTTCTATAGAAAATTGCCCATTTTCTGGTTCTGCATTTGCACCCATCATTACTGTAACTGCAAATCCTATATAGTGCTCAGACTGGCAACAGTCAGCCAGCATCCTTGCCTCATCTTTTCCTTTGCAATATCGTGTGCACACAATGTTGTGGTTAATGGTACAGAAAAGGTCACCAATGAAGAGGCTGAACTGACTATATTACTGCAACACCATGCACATAAATGTCAGTTCAATATAGTGTCCAAATACAGGAAAATAATTCTACAGCTCTCCTTTTATCATTTCTCCAAATCCTCAGACTTACTCCAGGGAAAAAAAAAACCCTGAGCTTCACCCAAACCTCATTCAATTTTGAAGCTGTATGAGCTAGGCCTGGCTTTTGGTGTCCTGTAGCTCCGTCTCCACCAAGCAGGTGATGCTCATCCCCTTCCTTTTCCTCTGAGGAGCAGTCACGGAAACCAGACGTACACCGGAGTCTCCGGCAGCCCTTCCCCAGCCCCTGCCAGTTCGATGAACGAAGCTGATGAACCAGCTAACGAGGGGATTCTCCATCACCTCAAAGGACAGCGGGGGCGGAATCGAAGATTTTAATCAGACAGTGGGGCAAGGAGGCAGAGCGGGCACCCCAAGGTTGGTGTTAGACTCAGGAGTGCCATTTTCTCGCGCTCCCTTAGCGAAGGGAGGCAGAAGCACGCATCTCCTCTGCATTCAGAGCTGAGAAGCTGCCCTGAAGGCATGGCATTTGGTGAAACTACAGCTTTACTTAAATCTGGACAGTTTATATTGATTTACCAAGATTTGAACCTTCCCATCACAAAAGGCGAGATGTTTTGTGAGTTTTAAAACCAAAGTTTGCAAGACTACCTGACTTAGCACATGAAAAGTGTTCCCAAGTAAACGGGGGGCCGTTCCAACGCCAAAGCGGCAGTGGGCTTTCTGACGAGACGCTGCTGTTGGAGGAGCAGTGAATGTTTTCTGGGCGTACAAAGCAGGCTGCCTGCTTTCTGAGCTCCTGCTTGGTAGTACCACTGCTCTGCCCGACTTTAGCAGCTGGTACTCACTCAGTGCCGAAGTGGCTTGTTCGAACTGTAGCGCAAACCTCCTGGGCCCCATCCCCAACTGTATACGCTTGTACAGCTCGAAGGAAGACAGCGGTGCTGCGCATCTTCACAGGGGATGAAGAACTTGCCATATCACTCTTAAATCTGGCAGAAAATTCAATATGACATATTGTACCAATTCCGAGCGCAGCTTGAAATCTACCACGACGTCATTTGTTTTCCTAAAGTATACACTGGCACTGTCAGGCTCCGCTTGAGCCACACCATGCTGGTATCAGCAGCGATTTCTTTCCTAGGGCTAAGGCACAGTTGCTGCCATCCCAGCGATGTCTTGAAGCAGCAAAGTTCAGTGCAAATCCTCAGTTGTCACACCGAGCACCAGACTGGCACGCAGCTCTCGGCTTCCCCGCGCCTGAAACTGCGAATCCTAGCTTCCAGAAGCAACGCTTAGACTGGGATCCGAACTGGGAAGGCATGTTTAGTGGTTAATTCACTGACAGCTTGTAACAGTAGTCTTGCATCTTAAATGCTTAAAAACTAAAGAAGTTAAAAATATTTTTGGGGTAAATGCTGCTATTGTAATTTTTTTCAGAGTCCTAACACTGGTCCTGTGAAAAGCTCCCAGTGACTTATATGTTATGCTTTGGTGTTGACAAGTGCAACAATCTAATTAAAATGCAAATTTCGTTATCTCAGAGGAAAGCAGCCGATACCAATTATCGGCAGAGAATGCCCCAGCCACTCACCTACGGAAGCAACAGCACCTGTAACCTTGACAACCTCACAAGAGGCTCTCTGAAGCTTCTCCTCCTCCTCCTCTCCTTCCTCAAAACCAGGAGGTTTACGCTGTACGCTACAGAGCTGTGCCTATTTCCTCTGCACCCTGCCCCTGCTTCTGCACAGGCACGCGCTTCGATCAGTTAAAAAATACAAGATACAGCAATTTGGTAAATCGTGTTCTAATCAACTGTTTTCATCATGTGTTAAACCAAATTATGGACAAAGAAATCTGTTCAACTGCAAGTTAATGTGTTTGCCTGGAGAATAAGTCACGGCAAATTTTTGCCAATTAGAACGACAGCGACAGCCCCTGTAATACACCACTTTGATGTAAGACTGCTTGGGGCTCTGGCTTGTACTGAACTTCCTAACAGCTTCCCTTTTGATAGCTCCTTGCAGCAAACAGGTGACTTGCAAGGTACCTGACAGCAGACCTATCTACCCTGACAGTTCCATGGCATTCATCACTGCAGTGTTGGAGCACGTTGTAAGTGACATAACCTCAACTTAGTCCCCCCTGCTTTTTATTTTAATTTAGTTTTTTTTTCCCAAAAAATTTCATGGAGACATTTCCAGTGGTTACAACATGAAAAGACAGATTCTACACTTCATCCTGGAAGTCTTGAGAACCATGACATTAAACAAGAAATGACTGTGCTGGGTGAGATCAGAGGTGCACCTGCACCTGCAGCAGCCAAAAGGAGATGCATAGGGATGGATGTGGAGACAGAGCGAACCCTGCTCCCCACCCCCAGCTTCCAGCACATTCTGAATCAGAGACTTTGTAAAGGCCTGTGTGCAGAGCTAACGGAGCTACTGGAGATCTCTTTATGGTTAACCTCTCCAACATCCTGCTGAACCCATATAAACAGCACTTGGTGGCAAGGAAGTCTACAGCTGTTGTGCACATGGCAGAACATTTTTCTATTGTCTGACGCTTTCCACCTGCTGCCTGAAGTTGGTATCCTTAGATCCTCACAGCGGGAGATGCAGTAACACCCCCCCGCCCCATGCCCTTTGCCATGTCATTCATGAGCTTATAGACCTGTATCGTGCTTCCCTTCCCTCCCCTCCCATCACCTCATCTGCAGCCTGAGGAGGCCTGTTCTGCACCCCACTGTCCCTGCTGACCTCCCCAGACCTCTCCCACTTATGCTGCCTCCTTTTTGGGCTGTGAGGACCAGACCTGTGCACCACACGCAGGTTGCAGAAACACCATGGACTTGTACAGTAGCACAGTGATATTCCCTGGTTTGTTTCCCATTTCCCTCCTACTTCCTGACATTTGCCTTTCTGTTGTGACCACTGATGAAAAAGTTGAGCTGAAATTTTCATGACACTATGAATTTTATACCAGATAGAAATCTTTAAGAAACAAACGTTTCATTACGCTCAAGTCAAATCTGCTGCCGCCCTTCTGCATCATGGAAAAGTATCACTTTCCAGCAATGCTACTTGACAGTCTTCCATGTACAGCAAGAGTGCTCCTGTTGTCCAGTAACTTCAGGAACATGCCAGCGAAAGCCAAGTCTTCCCTCCCACCTTTCAGATCTTTATTCTTTCTGATGTTTTGAGACTTCCTCCAGGATCTATGGCAGATGCCAGAAAGACTAATGAAACACCGAGCTGGAAGAAGAGATGTAGACAAGCTCCCTGCCTGCAATTCAAGCTGTCTGCCGCTGCAGATGACCTGGGATGCCACAGCACAAAACCAAGGACTCTTCCGCGCCCCAGCTGGAAGTTACACCGAGGAGCTAGGACGGCCAAGGACCAAACACGGATAACGAGGGGCTGTGCCTGCCTCCCAGCGCACTGGGACACGAAGTCCCTTACGCGCCTGCTGAGATACTTGAGATGGGTTTTGAAACATCCTAATGCAACATGGCGAGACGAAATAAGGCTGCTCTGCCACGTAGCACCGCAGCAGCAAGATTTTTGAGATGCAGGCATTACCTCCTTCATCCCTCTCAAATCTAATCACTTCCTCCAGAGATGGTATCGGTACCTACTTTATGCCCTTCCAATCTCTAATCTCTTCTAAAGGGTCTGTATTTCCCTGACTTGATTTTGTTTCCCTCTCATGCGGATATATATATAATACGTCTATCTCCTGCGAAACGTCAGCTGGGAAAATAAAGCACAAAAGCAGCTGGTAAAAGTAGTCTGTGACTAGGACTACAGCAGACTCTCATTCTCTCAGAAAAATAAGTTCATCACCCCTGCTGGTGTCACGATTCTGACTGCTCCCAATCCAGTGCAACCTTTTACTCGCCTCAGTACCTTTGGACGCTACTGAACCAAGTCCAAAAGAGAGTTTTCAATTAGAGAAGAAGGATTCAGGTAGACCAAATTTTAAGGGCAATTTGGGACCCTGAAGAACCACGTACTATTTCTGCGGTTTATCAATGCCTTTAGGTACTGGCAGCCAGAGGACCATGGCAAATATCCTAACAAACTTCCAGTAAATGTGTGGAGATACATATATGTATATGACACGGAGAAGAAAAATAAGGTATTCATCCATTTTGTGATTTTACCTAGCCACTACGGGAAGTAACAAAAAACCCAGTGTGTGCAATATACTACCTTTAATGAAAGCAGTGTTTTGCTCGTGCTAGATAGAGCCTTGGTGCTTTTAAGAACAATAAAACCCCTCCCATGTCCCTTTTAGGGACAAGTTTTGTTAGATGCACAGGGAACCGACAGATTGGAAGAAAAATCTGCCCAAGGCAAAACAATCAAAAATAACATTCTGCCACCTAATTTAGAAGGATGAGTATAGCAGCATCTGTTGAGAGGGGACAGGCAGAAGAAAGCTCAATGAAGTTCTGTAACTAAGTGAGGTGACCATGTCCTCAGCGGCACTGCAGTGACAAAGTGAGTATCAAAGCTCCGGCACTTGCTGTACCTAAGTGTGCCTCTGTGTGTGTGCATGTGCTTTAATCTGGAAGACAAAACAAGCTATAATCTTACTTACAGTTGGGTTTTAATATTCTGCTTATGAGACTCACAAGCCCTCTTTATGATTAAATTCTACTGTTTTATTTTTTCATTTATCATGTGTGACAGCACTATTAACATTTTGTTCCAGTTCCAGTCCTAGAAATAGGAATACTGTCCAAAAATCCCACAGAACACAAAACAAAGACACAACAGGCCACTGGACTGATCCTTCCCGCCACTGCTTCTTCCCAGCTCTGATTTTCCATCACCTTGCACTTTGTGATGGCGTTAGAATCATAGAATCATTAAGGTTGGAAGAGACCTCAAGAAACATCCAGTCCAACCACCCCCCCACCACCTATTACCCACTAAACCATGTCCCTAAGTACC
>VWZZ01008347.1:117966-137762 GCA_013399095.1 Psophia crepitans | reverse complement strand
GCTGCCTGGGGTTGTTGTGGCCAAAGTGCAGGAGCATCGCTGGGATGACAACGCCAAATGCTACCAAAACCAGCGCTGCACAGCTACTTTTGCACAGATAGAAATTGCTTGCAGGAAGGGAACAGTCTCTACTCCTGCCGCCACCGCTGTTCTCTCGGATTTTCGTGTGTATTCAGAGAGCAGAATTTCAGATATCTGCTTTTTGTGTGTCGAACAAAAACGAAGCAAAGGAACATCGAACGCTACACAATCCAATACTGCATGAGCCAAACAGAAAGCCTCGGAGCACAAAAGGGCCCAATTAAATAGGAGACTCGAATGCCATAAAAATAAATTACATCAAACAACTTCCTTTATCACAGAAAATATAGCAAGACTTGAATACACTACTAAAAATGATTTTCAAAAGTCCTACAACTTGTAAAGGGATATTGTGTTCCACCCAGAAATGGCACCAATTAGACATGAGCTGAACATTGTGTGTATCTTAACAGAAAATTATATAAACACTTAGAAGCCAGCAAGCCGTGCATCAATTTTGTGCCCAGCTTTCATACGGCTCAGTCACCACCCAGATGATTAGGAAACTAGAGACACCGGGTTTGAACGCATTGGGAAAGCTCACGTCAGATGCCTCAGGCGACAAAAGCACTCGGGGGCTGGCGCTGCTCCCCTGCAGCCCAGCTTACCGCCGGCCCTGCCTGCTGGGATCAGGTTCTCACCGACATTTTGCTCACAGAAAGCACTGGCCGGGCCAGGCGGTGAACCAGCTTGGGCTAAAGCTGGCCCAGAAGAGAGGAGGGTGGTTTCGGTCCGGGACATGCCCTCCAGCACAGCATCCTGCAGAGATGCTTGCGATGGAGCGAAGCCTGGCAGCTGTATGGGAGCGGGGGTATGCACCAAAAGTGCCGGCTGCTTTCTTGGAAACTATTTCTGAAGCCTAGAGAGGGCGGTCACATCTAAGAAAACAAACCAATAAATCGCTAAATTTCCCCTTGGTTAAAGAAACTGCAGAGGCATTGCCAGGCACCGCGGGGACAGACGGACTGACAGTGACGGTGGGACGTTGTGTGGGCTGCAGCAGGGTGAGCTGCTGCCTGCCCCAGCACTCGTAGCACGGGGGCTTGAAAGCTCTGCCGCTGAGGTTAAGGGGGCTAATCCTTCCTTTTCTTAAGCTGTTTATTCATCCCAGTGACCCTGCTGGGATTGGCGGGGTTACTGGGGGCCTGGTGAAAGACCTGCTTAGCACTAAGTCATCTTCTTTGCCCTGGGAAACATCAGCTTGCTCTTCAGACGCAGCAAGCCGCATGAAATGCCTTTGTTGAAAGATCCTCAAGAAGTTATCCTAAAAACTATTATGTAAATTTAAATAGACTGCACTTCCAAAAGCATGTGCTACAGGCCGGTAATTTAATGCACCAGAGACCTGCTGCAAACGCTGGAACTAAAAGCACGTTTTAATTAGCCAACACACCCGCAGCACTGGTGGACTGCAGTGTCTCTCAGGCAGGTTAGTTAGGTCGCTGAGAGGCGTACAGCAATGCGCAGGATTGTATGTGTCCTGAAACGCATACTAAATGCAGGATGTTAATGAAGAAAGAGATTTTGAGAATTATTATGGAAAAATCCCTAAAGACCTCAACTAAATTGAAAGCTGAAGTGGTGCTGAAGTACAGTATAATGCTGCTTTGGCAATGAAGTGGAAATCTAAATCAGTATATTTTTCCAGTCACTATAAAACACTGAGTTAGCAAGAACTTGGTACGCGAGGACGGTCAGTGGCTACTGACTGCTACAAGGAATTACTCAGTCAGACCAACAAAACGTTATCAGTCATCAGCCATTTTTTCGCCCCATTTTAGAATAAATACACTGAACAGCAGAATCACAGAATCATACTGTTAAATTAGGGGTTATCTTTATTACTGAGAATAATTCATATCAAAATACTTAATGTAGCGTCATTCAATTCCAGAAAGAGTGTTACAGCAGACAGTGACAACTCTCCCAATTAAATAGTCTCCCTGCAAAATTTGGTGGTTTATAAGGGCTGGGTTTGGCTTTTTTTGGTCGTTATTTTGGGTTTTGTCATCCTAACGGATGCTTTAGGTATTCTGGTTTTAGTTAGTGCCTTAAGGCCTTGCCTACACAGCCAGATTTCTAGCCCCTCATCCAAATCCGCTAGAATTGGTTTGCTCTGGTTGCAGCTGTACAGACGTACCTAACGTGTTCCCCCCAGGTCATCTGCTGCTGCAGTGATACACACTAACCTAGAAAAGGCATCTCCACCGAAGGAGCAGCGGTCTGGGGTCTCAGACACACACGTAACCCTCTCATACAGACAAGCTGTGAGCAACGTTGTCAGCTGCAGAAAAAGGGAACAGAAGTTGAGACTCCTAAAGGGAATGAAGTTTGTGCGATAACAGAAATGAGCGGGCCGTCACATCCGAACTGCTCAGCATCATACCCGGAGACTTTGGTCCTGTGGTGGTTTCCAGACCACATCTGCGATGCTGCGCTCATTTCAGCCACTTCCTTTGAGTTACAGGACAAAAGGGAAGAACCCAGCCGAGACCGAGCCCAGCGCAACTGTTAAGACATCAAAAACCAGTTCCACAAAGGACACGAATATGTACTGAAGACTGACCACCTGCTCATCCCCTTCTACCTTTCTTATTTGGAATGTTTCTAAAACTTTCCACCCTAAAAATAGATAAAAAGTACCCTTTATTACAGAGAAGGGTCAGGGATCTATGCTGAGAAAGGAATTACCAGTTTAAAATATAACAAATTCTAACAACACTCTTTGCCATGCATTGTTAGCTTCATTGACTAAAAAAAAAGCTGTACTTCTAAAAAACAGGTGCAGGGCATGGGAATCAGAACAGAAACTGAAGATCCTGTTTACTCATCTGTACTCAGCCCTGGTGAGGCCGCACCTCGAGTACTGTGTCCAGTTTTGGGCCCCTCACCACAAGAAAGACATCGAGGCCCTGGAGCGTGTCCAGAGAAGGGCAACGAAACTGGTGAAGGGGCTGGAGCACAGTCTTCTGAGGAGCGGCTGAAGCAACTGGTCTTGTTTAGTCTGGAGAAGAGGAGGCTCAGGGCAGACCTTATTGCCCTCTACAACTACCTGAAAGGGAGTTGTGGTGAGCTGGGGGTTGGCCTCTTCTCGCAGATAACTAGTGACAGGACTAGGGGAAATGGCTGCAAGTTGCGCCAGGGAAGGTTCAGGTTGGAGATGAGGAGAAAATTCTTCTCGGAAAGGGTGGTCGGGCATTGGAACGGGTTGCCCAGGGAGGTGGTGGAGTCACCGTCCCTGGGGGTGTTTAAGGAAAGGTTAGATATGGTACTTAGGGACGTGGTTTAGTGGGTAATAGGTGGTGGGGGGATGGTTGGACTAGATGATCCTTGAGGTCACTTCCAACCTTAATGATTCTATTCTATTCTATTCTATTCTATTACTATCTTTAGGTGTGAAAATTTACAAAATATACAGGTGTAATTGCTGGTTGTTTTAACATGATACTAATATTATGTGAGTATACTGGCAAAAAAGGGAGATGTTAAGTTTTCCTAAGAAAAAATTCTTTAGCAACTTTAAGATGCTTCTAAGTTACTCTGCAACTGAGAAGAAATCACAGTATCTTTATGAGCAAAAGAGAGGTTATGCTTTGCCCTCCATGCTGCTAAATCAATAATTCTACCCTTTCTTCCCCTTCAAGGATTTTTCCTTGGTGGCTATGAAGCACTGAGGCAGCTGGCTTTGGAAACTCTGCGTTTTGTACCTGTTCAGGAAGTCAAAGAGAAAATATCAGAAAAAATGTTGCTGTGAGAGCACACCGTTCCTGCTCCTGGTACCTTGAGCAGCTCTGCACCCACGGCCAGCCAGGATGCGACCTGGCATCGGTCCCTACGCCAGCACACTCCTCCCCGACAGCCACAGCCCTGGGAACAAGTCACTCAGCACCCAACTTTGCTACCTAAAATTGAGGGATCCGGTCCAAGCCAGGCATCTGCGGTCCCTGTGTACAGAGGGAAAGGAAGAGGCAGCTCCAGAGGGCAAAGTCATCGCACCTCCTTCAGACCGGTGCTGCCACAAGGTTCACGAGCCTGGTCTGCAGCTTTACCAGCACACAGATGCCCTCCTCGTGTTTCAGCCCAATTTCTGACATGGGTTGCAGCACTTCTTTACCTTACCGAGGCACAGAATAAAGACTGAGACACTAAAATAGCAATAGCATAGCAATTTGGACCATAGAAATTCTCAGGATAGGAAGGGGTGCATCAAATAATAATTATTCTGTCGATCAGAAACTGTCAACAAGTCAGAGCTGCAAATTTAAGACCCTCTTCCTGAGAAGACCTCACATACTCAACTTAGGACCATGTCTAAAGACAGCTGTTTAGAAATGCAACTACGTACTACGCAAATCTAAATAAATTAAGTTGCAACACGGAAGTCCATCACTATCGGAGGTTAATCCCCTCCCATTTCTGTTTGCATCACCCTCACACAACTCATGAATCAACAACTGGCTAACAGAGATGCTTTGGGGTAGGAAGAGGAGGAAACCAGTAGAAGGAAGGGTGATCCACGGCAAAGGCCAAACAGTAGGGAGCCACTGGTGTTGGAAGAAACCAAATTAGTGGGACTGCAGGCAGGAAGGAAGGAGGCAGGAAAGCAGGCAGGCTGACTGGCAAAGTGCTTTTAAGAGATCATCTCTTTGTGGAGATGGAAAGACAGGTGATTTGAAGTGAGAGACATGAATCACAAAAGATATGGGAACCAGTTTTGTTAAATGCAAAGATTGTATCTGTGAGTTACACAAACCCTTCCATGCCAGAGAAGTGCAGCAGCACAGAAATTGCGTGTCACTCACAGGGGCAGACATAAAAAGATACGCACTACCCAAAAGAAATCTTCCACATAATACTGCTCAACTTCTTAATTTCTGGTGTCTGAATTCAGCACTTATTTTCCCATGTGTTGCAAAGTTAAGACCACTATGTAATATTGCCATGCTCTTCTCCTGTCGTGTCACTAGCGCACACTCTTTCTTTCCATTACACAGGCACGTGACATTGGAAAGAGCACAGCAAAGGAGCCAACCCCGCTAGAGCAGCCAGACTGGTAGGTACACGAATGCGTTTCAGCTGGGTCAGGGTCTAGTGAAGGAACTGTAAGGTGATGATGAATGTGTCCTTCAACACTGCTGCTGCAGCTTTTTAAGTGACATCAATGGATCTGGTTTGTGTACTTAGCCATGAACTGTAACATCAGAGGGTGGGCTGTTTCAGCTAGTAAGATGCTACAGTTTGTCCCAGCTAGACAGCGGGATACAGGCACACCTTCAGAATAAATGGGGGCTCATTTAGAATGTGCTGGTTTTGCTCATCTCAAGTTCACCGTCTAAGCAGCTGAAATTCATATAATGGAGTTTGCAACAACGTCTGCTCCTCTAAGAAGGAAGAGACAAGATATTCTCTGTCAGCGGCTGAACTACTTAAATGTCCTACAGCTAAGCCAAAAGCACGTGAGGATGTAGGCGCTGCCAACATTACTGAAGCTACCGAGCACAGGAGTAGCCATCAAGCTCCAGCAAAGATGATCTGGGAAAAGTAAGAAATCTTATCAGGCCTTTTATTAAAGTAACAGTCCAGAAACCTCTGTCCTGGCAAAAACCAAATTGCCTTCCAGGCAATGGCCCTCAAGATGGCCAAGCTGGTGTTGGAAGACTGGGCGGCTTCCTAGAACTCGCTTCTCTTTTTTTTTTCCCAGCACATCAGACCTCTGGAGCAGTTACTGAGGCATGAAGGCTAGTCTTTGTATTTACAGTAACAGAATTATTGTAAACCTATTCTTAAGTATTTCCACATATTATATGTTCCTTGTAAAATTATCTCCAAAGGCAAGTATTATGGAAATAAAAATTCGTGGGGAAAAGCAGCTGGTGCTTTTATGTTTATCTGAAAGCTATGTTTGTTTTCTCCTAGGCAAAACCAGAGCCTTAGGAAATGGTAAATGATTCCCAAGACACTTTGAACGGATTTTCATAAAACTCAGATTAGTGAACTGGAAAAAGAGTAGTAAATAAAATGAAAGCAGCAGAACTAAAAAATACATTTTACTTTTCTAATGAAGTTATTACTCCAAAATGTCCTACAAACAACAATTAAGCGCTTGAATTATGATGACAAAGTTAGCTACTTCGTTTGTCTTTGGGGTATTCTTCTACTCTGCATTAATAAAAATGATCACTGCTCACCTGCCGCACACACAGCATAAGCATAAGGAAGACCTTGGAAGCTGGTGTGGAATCAATGTTATTAGTTTACAGAAACCCCCTAGAAGACAAAACTAAGTTAAAAGGAGGAACTCTTAATTGCAGAGTGGATCAAAGTGTTGTAAAATATGTGGGATTCAGAGAGCTGGAAAGGCAATGTTTCCTGGAGAAGGACTGATGTCCCAGGGAAGGCGGAATATCAGCCTGTGTTGGGTTGACCCTGGCGGAAGTCCCGGTGCCCACTAAAGCTGCACTCCCTGTCCTTAACTAGACAGGGGAGAAAAGGTGTAACGAACGGCTCACGGGCCAAGATAAGGACAGGTAGAGGTTGTTCATTGATTACTGTCCCGGGCAAAACAGACCAGACATAGAGAGGAATTAATCTGATTTATTGCCAAGCAAACACAGAGCAGAGCAGTGAGAAATAAAACTACCTCCCTCCAGCCCTCACTTCTCAACTTCACTCCCAATCTCTCCCTGCTCCCCTTGGCAGCACAGGCAGATAGGGACAGAGGTTATGGTCAACTGATCACATGTTGTTTCAGCTGCTCCTTCCTCCTCAGGTAGAGGGCTCCTCACACTCTGCCCCTGCCCCAGTGTGGAGTCCCTCCCACGGGACACAGTCCTCCACCAACTTCTCCACATGGGTCCTTCCCACGGGCTGCAGTCCTTCACGAACTGCTTCCGTGGGTCCCTTCCACGGGGTGCAGACCTTCAGGAACAGACTGCTCCACCCTGGGTTCCCCACAGGGTCGTAAGTCCTGCCAGCAAACCTGCTCCAGTGTGGGCTCCTCTCTCCATGGATCCACAGGTCCTGCCAGGTGCTTGCTCCAGCACAGGCTTCCCACAGGGTCACAGCCTCCTTCAGGTGTCTCCACCTGCTCCAATATGGGGTCCTCCACAGGCTACAGGTGGAATCTCTACACCCCATCACCCCTCCTCCGTGGGCTGCAAGGGGACAGCCTGCCTCACCATGGTCTTCACCACGGGCCGTAGGGGAATGTCTGCTCTGGTGCCTGGAGCATCTCCTCCCCCTCGTTCTTCACTGACCTGGGTGTCTTTGGAGTTTCTTACATCTCACTCCTCTCTCTGGATGCAAAAGCTCCCACAGCTGTTTGTTGTTTTTCTTCCCCGTTCTCAACTCTGTTACCGCAGAGGCGCTACCAGGTTCTAGCAGCTTCTTGCAGAAGCCACACCAGTGGCCCCCCGCTACCAAAACCTTGCCACGCAAACCCAAAACACAGCCCCAGAGGGAGAAACCACCAGCTCCTCTGACTCATTCCCTTTTGCGAGGTGTGGTTTATTCCTGTCTTGCTCAGGGGCTTAACTTGCAAATATAACCCTTGCACTCGATATCAGAAGCTTTAGTATCAAAACACGTCCTTGTAAAGTCTACAACCATTAACAGATTTATCATTTCTTTCCTCATTCCTTATTCCAAGTATGTGTGTAATTTATGCATGTGTAATTGAAATCCGTGTATTAACGTGCATAAAAAAAATGAGTTCTGTAAGGAATCTTGGCAGAACAAAAGGTTTGGATGGGTTTTCCAGAGTGGATGATGAAGGGTCAGGAGAGGAGGTGTTTTAAGGCATCTCATTTCCACTAAAGAATACACAAAGACTGGAGGACAAAAGATCCAGTTCACAAACAGCAAACGGCCTAAGAGTCATACGACATCCTTAGTGAGTTCCCTCCCTTTTTATTTGTACCTTTTCTTGCTTATTGCACTGTAAACTCTTCAGGGCTGAGACTGTCTTGCAATTTCTTTTTTTTGCATAGGACCTTGCAAGTTAGAGCCCAAATTCTAATTTGGAAATTAATTACAATAATTATGATCAACATTTTTATTTCTGTGGGACCGTTCAGGGCTTTGTCTGACAGTCCAAATACTAAGTGTTAGTTATTTGGCATCACTACTAAATTATGAAGTAACAAGTCTCATTGAACAGTGAGGAAATGTTAAAATGTGAATGAATTCTCTCACAGGTGTGTTAGAGCGGAAGGAAACAAAGTATGACCATGGTCAGAAGAGCTTTCAAGGCACTAACATACCCACACATGCTAACATTGAAAAATTAATGTGGTTCTGCAGTGATTGCATTGCACACGTATATCTGTATCCACCAAACACTAAAAAGCTGCTTGTTGTAGTGCTGTGGGAGCTGGCAGGTATTTCAGCTTCTCCAGACTCCATGACTCTGTAAACCTTCCTCATGAGTCCCCTCCTCCACCTTTTTTTCAGTCTCTTCTCGTCAGCCAGCCCCATCCCCTCCAGCTTGTTAGCCGCACGTCTCGGCACCTTCTCTACGCCTGCTACAGCCGTCCTTGGGTGCGGAGACCAGGGCCGCACACAGTGCTCACACGAGAGTGGGCTGGGGGCGGAAAGGGCACCCTCTATCTAATTCTCACTATCCCTCTTCATGGTGGGCGGTATTTTTTAGTATGGGCAATAATTTCGCGGCTTTGTTGCCAGCTGCCGCACATGGAGCTGGTGGTTTCAGAGACCTCTCTCAGTGACCACTCCTGAGCTGCAACCACCGCTTCCCGGTCTAGCACAGAGGCACTGCCCAGAGTATTTACCCTACGGGCATCACCGTACACTGAACCTTGTCTGCCACCTTCTTGCCCGCTCCATTTTGTGAGCTACGACTGGAGATCTTTGCTGCTATCCCAAAGAGCTCCGTACCACCCAGAAATGCGGAAATCAACTGCACATTCCCTGTTACCGGTTCACTGAGGAAGACATCGATTCCCCCAGGAATCAACACAACAATGCCTTGGCCACCACGCTCCTTGCATTTCGCTCTATTGGACTTTCTTTCCATGAACGTACCTAAACTTTTTTCAAATCCATGCAAACTCTTGACAGCCCAGGGAAACCATGGCAATAGCTTTCAGAGTCGCACTCTGCTATATATGAAAAAGCACCTGCATCCGTTTGCTTGCTTCGAGCCTTCACATCATAATTTCATTGAGCTAGACTAGTTCTTTTAATGTGAGAGACAGCAGAGGATGAACAGCTGAAGTTCTCGATAATAAGGATTTTCTCCTTTACGATGCCTTCCAGCCACGGATTTCAACCTGTATCTTGGGACTTACATGCTGTAAGACTAGCCAGAGGTCTATGAATTTATATTTTGAGGATCTGTTCACTTTCTTAAGCACAAGAATAGCAATGATTTTTAACACATTTTCCCTCCTTATGTTTTGAAAAAGGGAAAATCACCTAAATCCTTTAGATGAAAGTGACAGGTTTTCTTAAAATTGCAGTACAGAGACACTAACCAATTTCTAGCAACCATTAAATATATTCTTGCTATCTAAGTGTGTGTGGAAATAATGTTTCAGGTATTATTATTTTACAGACTAACAAGGGATCATTTTATTCTAAACTGTAATCACAAAAAAAACCCAGAATATTTTTTAAGGGAAGTCTTGACCATAATGCTGCGAAGAAGACCACTTAAATGCTTTAAATAGACTAAAGAACTTTGGAATGGAAAGTTTTGTATAGAATTTGTATCATTCCTGGCAAATTACATCAAGGAATACAATACACCAAGGAGTCTCTCTTCCCTCAGGCATGAGTGTCAGTTGATTTCTACTGCATTGGGAACACTGCTCCAGGTGAAAACATACCAGCAGCAGGACAAAATAATCCAGTTCCAAAGATAAGATTCTCTGAGGGAATCATATGCAAACAGAAGCAACAGCTCTTCAAAATGCCTGCAATAAAACATACAGTTAAAAGCATCTTCATCTTTGGCTACTGCTGCAAACACCAGAACTGTCAAAGGATACTGGGACTAAGTCAAAATACCCTAATTATGGTTAAATAATCAGATTGACAAATTTAGATTTCAGATTTGAAGCCTTCCTGGCATGCTGTGTAATTTTGCCCTGGGCACAAAGTCTTAGCAAATAAAACAACTCTACACCTGTAATTACGACAGTCATATCTGAGCTAATGATGGCATATGTATTCATATTAAATAAAACTGTTGACAAGTAGTGATTGAATGCAGATACTGACAAGTCAGAAAGCGGCAAACTCTTAAAATAGGATAAAATGTCAGATAAAATGGAAGGCAGCAAGAAAAACTTTGCTTTTTATCTCCTTGGCACTTCCTCTCCTTTGCCTTCACTTCTTTTCAAAGTGGAGCTTTTAAAAGCTGCACTCAGTCACTTATTCTTCCCAGTAACTAAGCTATCGCAAGTTCTTCCTGCACACGACATTGCCTTTAAAAGACCATTTCTAACACACGTTTCTGGTTAAAAGCCAGATTCCACTTCCAGGCTGTCAGAAAGTGAGAAAAAACCATCTGAAAGAGAGGGCCAGCCTGCTTAGCCACATTTGACCGCGTTCCACTCCCATTACAGACAGACTTTGTATGGCTTGATTACTTATTTGTTTGCTTTCTATTAAAAGAAAGATTTTAAGAAAAGCTTCCACTCCCGCTGCATTTATTTTTTCCCCTTAAGATGCTCCTCTGCGCTGTCTTCAGTTGTCAAATGTGAGCTTTGTGAGGAGATTGCAGGAAGACTGTGCGGGGCATTCAGCCGTACAGACTTAGGAGAACAGCGCACCTCGGCCAGGCGGCAACAGAGGAGCGATGGGGATGGGAAAACAAATTGTGGAAAAACAAGACAGTGAGGAAATTAAACAAACAAGCAAGGTGCATGTCTGCACGCTCAGGAAACCAGGCCCAAGGCATTCGAAAGATTTCAAAAGAGCTCATGTAATACAAACCACACTTAAGAGCACCCTTTCTTTCTCCAGCTAGCAGGGCACGAGCACCTCACATCTAAACGAGTTTTCTCAAATCTGCTTCATTGCCAAGTCTATCTGTGTTGCGGTCTCCAGTAGTGCCCTGGGCACACTATTTTTCTTACTACCTAAGTCCCCCACCTTCCACATAAACACAATAAGTAACATCTTATGTGCAAATTTTCCTACCTTTTAATACCAGTGTTTGGTAAAATAAAATTACTGTAAACCAAGAGCTCCAGCTTCTTGTTCTGTTGGTCTCTTGTCTTTCCGTCTCTTTCTACCCCAGTCAGATTTACCTTATTTTCTTTCTTGCCCTTAACCCCTCCTGACCTCTGAGACAGCCACAGAACCACATCTGTTGTGTGGTAACACCACTTCACGCTACCTGTTCACGTACGGACAGTAGACCTGACCAGAAAGGTGCACCACATCACCTTCTCGCAGACCTGCACCGCCAGTACGCCAAGTGCCACACCAATTTTAGGACTAGTACATCCTGGCGAGGGGTTTGCTTTCTCATCGTGGAGGCTGCGTTTTTTCATTAGAGGAGTGCATATTGCGTGAGCTCACTTGCACATTTCCTGAACTCCAGCAGAATAGTGATATAAAAGCTAGTCCTGACATCTTGGCTGTCCCTAACGTACCCAGGTATGGTGGAGGCGGACTCAGAAATATGCTACCACTTCAGTGCTTTCCAACAGCCACATGTAGGCGTGCATCTCATAGAGGGAATTTTTTTGGGAGCCTTTTTTCCTCCAGCACAAACCAGAGAGTCATATTAACATCCTAATGTAAATCTAGGAAAAAATATAGTACGTATTGTCTGTTGTTTTTTTCAGGAAAGCTTTGGGTTCTTGAAATTTCCATGTTTCTAATTTGGGCTAGACATTGGCTGCATTTGATAGCTTTGGGGTATTACAGAATTTCTTCCTATCATTATTTTTATCATTAACATTTTCTTTTAGAGGCATACCCAATATATAGCATATTAAATACCTAAAAAAAAAAAAAAGGTTATTTTTTCCTCTGTTCCCATCCAATATGCTGTGTCACTTCACAGCTGTGGGTGTCTCCTGCCCTTTGACTTTCTGTCCAATGGTTATTAAAGTTTCTGAGAGTGATCTACTAATTTAGGCCTTAAATGTCTGGTGACCATCCACATTTTTGCTCACCTTTCTGCTGTCTTTGGATAGATTTTTCTAAACCATCCAAACCCTAAAGGTTCCCCACAGGTCTGTTAAAACTGCACATGCAATTTCCAAACCAAAACACTGACGTCACATTGCTGAAAACTGCTGTATTCATGTGCCTGTGCACACACCTGTATAAACCAAAACACTAACTCCAAAGAAGTTCAGCCAACTCAGGAGGATTGAGATCTACTCTTCCAGAAAGAATGATGGTGAGGAAACTCAGTGAATCATTACAGGCATTTGGGAATTGCTGATCTACTATTTTAGCATATTATAGATATATTTATTTGGATGATCCCTAAATTCATGCTTGTAGGATAACGGCATTTGCACAAGTCATAGACTAAGCAGATGGTAGAGAATCTTTTAGAGCAGTTTTGCATTAATTGCAGCCTGTGAACTTCTAAGGAGGACACAAACAGATACCTGTAATCTTTTAATAGAAATGTTTTGAACTTCTAAAGCTGGCGAGGGGCTGCTTCTTAGGGAGTGTAGTGACAGGACAAGGGGTAATGGGTATAAACTAAAAGAGGAGGGATTTAGATTGGATGTTAGGAAGAAATTCTTTACTGTGAGGGTGGTGAGGCACTGGAACAAGTTGCCCAGAGAAGCTGTGGAGTCCCCATCCCTGGCAGTGTTCAAGGCCAGGTTGGATGGGGCTTTGGGCAGCCTGGTCTAGTGGAGGGTGTCCCTGCCCATGGCAGGGGGGTTGGAACTAGATGATCTTTGACGTCACTTCCAACCCAAACCATTCTGTGATTCTACGATAAATAACTTCAGACTATAATTGTGGGTAGAAGACCAGAAAGAGTATTTTAAAACATCACCTTCAGACATGATCTGATACGTTGAAGACATTTTCTACTAGGGATGATTAAAAATATGTTGAAAATATACTAGAAAATTATTCTGTTTCTACATGGAATATAAGAGAAAAAATATTTCATATTTGTTTCCTTCTAAGCAGCCCTCCTTTTAAAAATAATTTTTGAAAAACTTAAAAGAGAATTTAAGCTTTTTTGGGTTTGAAAATTAAGATATTCTTCCTCCCTCTACTTCTTTTACTCTGTTTTCACTTTTTCCTCTTTGCTTTCATTGAACAAGGGAGGTTAACTGTGGGAAGGGAAAAAAAGAAGAGGGAAGTAGTTTCAGTACAACTTTAAAATGTGAAAAAATAAACCCCCCACATTTGCAATAAAACAGGTATTCTATGAGAAAGATTTGTTAAAAAAATCTACCGAGAAACCCAAATAAAATCAACCAGCCATGGATATATGTTTCTTTCCTACTTAATATTGATAAATTTACAAAGTGCCTGCCACGGACCTAACAGTCCAGCTACTTACAGGTGAGCGTGTAAGTATAAGCCCATGAAGATTACTTCATCTGATACTGAAATACACGTGCCTCTAGGGTACAGCCAAGCAGATACAATGACATCAGCAAAACTATACCGATACTTCAGGAACAAAAACCGCTCAAGATAGAATCTGGCCAACAAACGGGGATGGATACGCCATGCGTCTCCGTGCACACAGACCTTCCCTAAATCCCTCCCTTCAGAGCTTGTTCCATGAGAGTGATCCCACTGCAGAACTGGAACCTTATGCACCACCTCCGCTTACGCTGCGTGCCTCTTGGGTGAGACGGCACTGCAACATTTGCTGCCACGCAAGACCTTCTGACATTCTTACAGGGAATGGCTTTATACTGTAAAATGACAAAAGGCCATGAAAAAGGTCACTTTGACAGGAGTTGCAGTGATTTCATGTACGTTTAACCACAAGGGGCTGACAGGTTGGAAAATCATTGTGTCATGTCAAGTATGAATTCCCTGGTGCTGTAAACTTCCAGAGATCCCTCAAAGGGCATGTTATTTTCCATGTAGGGTTTTACTTCGCTGCTTTAACAGTACGAAGGATGAAGCCTTTTGCTCTGGGAGTCATTTTGGGTAGCTGCAGCTTACGGCACTGCTGTGCAGCATGCTGTCCCCCAAGGACCCTGTTTCCCAGTCATCCAGAACAGCCTTACACCTGGGGTGTGCCATGGACCCCACCACCATGTACAGGGGCATCTGTCCCTCCCCACGAACCCCGGACAACGGGCTTCTCCTGACAAGACCACGTGGCACAAGCAGCTTGTCCTCCTGCTGACCGTGACACAAATTGGGCAGATGCCAGACTTAGGGTGCATCTACACCTACACATTCAGTCAAATAGGACACAGGACAAATGGAGGGAAGGCTTTGGGTTTATTTTAATGAAGGTGAGGAGAACAGGGCATTCTAAATAACCCGGCTTCCCCAACTCACACCATCAAAGCTTTTATACTTCGCTAATATGGTATATGTGGCTATGATGATTCAAAACCTGATCAACTGCAAATAGGAACATATCCTGCTGCTTGATATAACAATTCTCTATCTACTTGAAACTTGCATTTGCAAAGAAAGTATCAAGTCAATAAAATTCTACCTAGGCTTTGCATTGGTAAGAATATACCAGAGTCACGTTCAGATGTGCCACTCGGAAGAGACATCACCCCCTCCAACTCCTGTCCAATAAATAGATTAGTCTTAGATAATACACATAACTTCCATCATTGTTCCTGTGTTAAGGTGGCATGCACACGGACACACAGGCTCACATCATTACGAAATTTAAAATTACCTACCTGTGCAATACAAAACAAAGCACATACACACACATACATATGGACAGAGGAACGGCACGAAAAGCAACTGAAAAGCAAGAATGGCTGCTTAACTAGAAATTTTATAGAATAGTAACATTTAATGCTCTATCACAGACCCTAGTCATGATACAGTGTACTACTATAGAAAAAAACCTTATTCTGTCACAATTTCCTGTCAAGCAAGAAAAAACAGATGAGGGAAGAGAAAGAGATTTCCATTCCCATTATTTTAAACACAAGGAAGTTCTAAAATCTCTTTTTTTCAAGGTCACAAGGAAACTTTGTGGCAAAGCAGAGGTTTGTATGAAGATGTTTAGTAGTCTTCACAGCGTGTGAAAAATGAGCCAGAACCATGGCTGTTATACACCAGATTATTTCCACTGACTTTCAAGTATGAGCTTGAATGACTTGCGTTAATAGAGCCCTTCTGAGAACGCAGACCGACGCTATTTCGCTGCGTACTTGTCAACTATATGATTATGAGGGCAAGAATTTAAGTATTTTCTTTTTGAAGGCAAGCTTAAACTTCCAGCATATAACCAGCACCTTGGCAGACAGAAAAGAAGCTGTGTCCAGCCTGAGGGAGATAAACCTGCTAGGTGCAATGATGCCTAACTGGTATAGGAGGTGCGCATTTCGGAACAGTCACAGACACGCAGCCTGGCACAGCGGGAAATGCCCGACGCAGAGATACTTGTTTTGTGTTATGAGATAATTTGGGGAGAACAATCAGATCAGGCTTTGAAATGGATCAGGGTGAGACACACGGTGGCCACGTCTGTGGTTAATATTTCTGGAACATCTTCTGGAAGGGACTCAAACGCGAGTTTGCACCAGACCCAGCTGCCAGCTCTTCAGGGACCCACGTGCGCCAAGGACGTCCTCCAGTCCTTCCCAGTGACCAGTGCCCCTGGAAGGGAAGAACCAGACTGGGGCTCATGGTAGGCACCTTGCAAGGCACAGCTGGAGGAATGTGAACTAAAAAATGGAAACGTGCAGGGGCCCCAGAGAGCTCCCCCAGGGCAAAGGGGCAGCTGGTAACACAGAGACTGCACACAGATCAGCTTCTGCATTTCCCTCATCCTTCTGCACAGCCCAGAAGAACAGCACAGGACAAACAGAGGGTACCAGGAGCCTACAGAGCTGTCCTAGTCTCAGGGAGAAGCTTTCGGACACTCTGGACCATCTGCAGAGAACAGAGCAGCTCGCAGGCTCCTCAGCTCTGCCCACAGCAGCCGCAGACGGGGTTTGCAAAGAATTCTTCCAGCATCTGCAGCTGACAAATTTTATCATGTATGTATCTGGGATGTTTGTCTCACCAGTACCTGTACATTTCAAAACAGAAAACCTCTGAGGCTCTGGTTTTATTACTAGAATGATTTTCTGTGAAAATATACAAATTTTTTTTTTAAAGAAAGAACCTCCTTAAAAAAATCACTCCCCTCTCCCCACCAAAGCTTTACACTGTCTGCAGAAATTAAATTAATTAGCACTAGGTTCTACAATGACAGAGAGGATTTTAGGGGAAAAGCAGTAATCACTCAGGCTCTCATCTCTGGACATGCTGAACTAGACTTGTGTTTGTTTCTCAGTGGCTGCTCTCTCAGTAGGCGATGCAAATAGGCACAGATGCCAAATCATTCTAGCAGCTCTCTCTAAGCAGAAAAAAAGTCTTTAGAAAATATAGTTTTTTGAAGGATTAAAAGAGAAAGATTCTTTGAAGGATTAGAAGACAAACAATAGCAAGTCTGAAACAGCGTCACATCCCGTAAGCTGCATGAGTCCAGGTACGGGCAGGGGACTTTAAAAACTTGAGGGAAGTTTTACCCAGCTAGAGGTGTAATTAAACATGGCTGGAAAGCACACTTAAAAGTGCCTCAGGGACTGCTCCTGGCCATATGAGTTTTGTCCATCTTGCTCAAAACATGGAACTTGTCCAAGGATAACACAACCAGCAATCAGTCTGCTCCTCACACCCAGCTGATGCTCGCGGGTCTCCTTCTCAACACTTCCCAAACCGCTGCTGTGTGCTGGATCATGTTCTTACAACAGAAACACATGCAGTGAAGTTCCTTGCAGTGGGAAAAAAAACTTGTACTCAAGGCCAACAACCCTCAGCCTCACACTTTTCTACTGAAACCTACATACTTGGTCCTGCTACCACTGCACTGGCTGGTGAGAAACCAGAGAAAGGAAGAATCTGCCTGTTCCTTGGGCAAAAGACTCTTTTTATTGAAGAGATTTTCAGAGAGCAGCGGATTCTTCTAAGAAAAGCATACAAAAGATATCTGATGTGAGAATGTAGTGCATCAGTGAGAAATCCCATTCTCTCATTTGATGGAGAATAGATCACGCTGTATGGATGTCTGATCCTTGCAAAATCAGACAATACTGGTTCATTCATTATGGGGCAATTCTGAATTCAATACTAGGAGCAAATTCCAAAACAAGTTGAAAAAGGACAGCAATAAAAGACAGGTTCTGGTTTCAAACCACCAAAATCACTGAGAGCTATGACCAACTCCAGTCACAACCCTGTGTTTTCTCTGAGTAGCACTAACTCTGTACAAGAGCCACATGCTCATTCCATGTCCCCACCTCTCGGTCATGCAGGAGAAAGGACCTATTACAATCTGAGCTGCAAAATCTAGATGAGGCAATTTTCAGTTGTACAGCAGAATTTTCTTTCTATACAAGATTGACTTGCCAGAAGGGTACCTTTTCAAGATGGTCACCAAGATGAAAGTCAAATGTCATAGTGTCGATTTTGTTTGTCAATTTTGTTTGTACTTCAGTTACTGCCAGTCCACAGGGTGTTGGAAAGTTTTTGTGCCATTTGAAAAAGAAAAAAAAAGGACCTGCTTGAAACACATCACATATGTGTTCAGCAACTACATTCTCAACATTTTTTTCCAAACATGCAAGACAGTACAAGGCAAGCTACAGAAGATGCAAGTTTCAGCTGGTGTCACCACAGGAGGCAGTTTCATGAAATATTCTTCTCTAAGCTGCCCAGATCTGTATGCAAAATGCAATTCCAGCTCCTGGCAAAACCTTGAATTAGGGTGAAATATTAATGAATAAGGATACTGTATTGCCTTGGGAATTTAGACAGATACACCACAGTTTTTTTGGCTGTCAAAGCTTGTCAAAAACTGCTGAGGGACGTGTTATAACATGTTATAACTGAACAATCCCAAAGGACAGATGCAAGTTGGGCAGATATTTAGTAACAAAAAAAAAAAAAATCATTCAGATATTGAGGCCTTTTTCTTGCAGTTTTTAAGCACTTTGGAAAAAATCCAACAAACCCTGCTCGAGCAGATCCTGTTCGTCTGTTGAGGCATCAGTTAACTCCACCAGACGTTTCTTGTGATACACTGACTACACAGAGCAGAAAAGCAAACATTTGATAACTTCACTAAGAATCACCTTGAAAGCCACTTTCCTTCACGTCAGTTTTCTTATCAGGTGTCCCAATATAAAACACATTTTCAGAGCTCTGCAGAAAACCTCTGCAAAGATCTCAAGAAATTAATTCAGATCTGTTTTTAATACTCAAAACAGAAAGAGTTGGACATAAAAAAGTCTCTGACACATTTGACTTGGCCCCTTTTTTACCATGCTGCTAACAGTAGACAGGACCCTACAAAAAACAAAACGGGCCATTTTATTTAGAACAGTACAGCACAAGCCCTACTGAAAACCTTCCAAGGCCATCTATCTAAATCACCGATAAATTGAATCCGATCCAAAGAATCGATGGTGTTAACAAAACATCTATAAAGCTTCTGGAATGTGTCCAACCATCAGCTCCACATGAAAGTCCAAAAAATCTTTAAACTTACATAATTCTTTATGTAAAAAAGAGATTTCCTTAAATGTCCTAACATAAAATGCAGGATGCTGCAGAAACATTCATTTGAAGCAAAGAGCTGCAGGTTACAACAACGGAGGGAAAAACCTATCATCTCATCAACATTTACTGAAGACCCATGAACCTGTAGGTCAATGAAAGCTGCCTAGCAGCAGCGAGATGCTGCGGAACGAGTGTCTCCACGTCTTTGGTGAGTTCTTCCAGCTAACTGAAGACCTCTGCAAGAAAATCCCACTTCTCAAATCACCTCTACACCGCAAACTTTGTGCTTCATCCTACACACAAAGGACCCAAGTCAGTCCTAATACTAGAGCTACATGCACTACACGCACGGCATTCTGCTTGGGCTCTGCAATGATGTAATATGTCTAGTATACCAGAAATTTAGAACATCCAACACAAATTAACAAAAGATTAATCACATTGTTAATATATGGGCTCAAAATCTGCACAGCACTGACAGATCAAAATGCCTTTTTTGGTGTGATAATAGATTAGTGCACTTACAGACAAAGAAAATTGGGAAATCTAAACATTTGGACAAATGCTTGTTGGGGACTATGCTCCTTTTCGTGTGCATGAATGCACACAGTGCTTTCACTGTCCTCTGCAGAAACCTCAGGAATTCATATGCCACCTCCACATGCCTAAAAGCACAATGACTGTGATCAATTAACACTGCTACAAAGACTTCCTTGCCAAAACAAAATCTGATTCACTCTCTACTCATCCAGCACACAGGAGAAAGTATCAGCTGGAGACAGCTCCTGCCACACAAGCTTCTCCTGCCAGGACCAACAGGCAGTGTTGGATGGACAGGTAACACTAAAAGGAAGACTGGAAATCCTAAAGTAGCCCAGACCTTTCGAAAGGAGTTTGCACTCCTTATTGCCAAATCAGTCACAGCATTACTTAGTTCCCCTCTGGTATTCCAAAGTTGTCATCCATGGATACTTATATTAACCTTTTTT
>VWZZ01008347.1:85428-117931 GCA_013399095.1 Psophia crepitans | reverse complement strand
TTTTTTTTTAATTTAAATGAAAATGTGTCTAGCACGTATGTTTGTGGATGCCATAATTAAAAATGTACTCATTACTCCTAGGCTAGGCGGCCAGAGCAGAACCTACAAACAGGCACAACCCAAAAAACAACCCAAAGTTTTGTCACCTCAGGCTGTAACAACAGTTGACATTTCTGATTACAACTCAATGACTAAAACAGACTGGACGATGACGCCTATCTGTTCACAAGCATGGTCTGAAATATCTTTACCATGTATTATGGCAGCCTGCCAGTGGCATTTTCTGCTCAGGAAAGGTGGGAGATAGAGCAATTAAAGCAATTACAGAGTATGTACCAGTAGACATTACTAATGGGACTAAGGCGTGATCCTGCCATTAGCTTCTTATAAGTAGATGATTCTATACACAACTTACACCCCGTCCTTGTCACTGAGGTACTGAAATTACACCAAAACCCACTGCAGGAGAAGAGTTTTCAAAATTAAGAGTATAAGTATGCACACATATGTGTGTGTGTGTGTGTGCACATGCACACATAACGATGCTGTGTGCATTCTATAGTACATTAATATGTAACGTACATGTAATCATTGTAAGTTACATTATGTGTCTACACTGCAGAAAATGTAAAGAGCAAGATAACATTCTATTTAATATTCTAAATCAGAGATAAAATACATGTATACAGTTAAAATATTAAAATATATTAGGAAACAGAAGACTGTCAATGAAAATAACTTCTTTTACATACTTGCCAAGATCTGGGTTTGGCATACTATGCTGCTTTAGAAGCAAGTGACGTTTTTTCTCACACCAAAGCAGCGCAGAAGTTGCAGGGACATCCACGTGCTCTAGCTGCCCACTAACCAGCCTGAGGAGCGCCGCACTGCGCGGGAAGGGCCTCCACGCCACCAGCCCTGATGGGTCACCTTAAAGCCGTTACTGCAGGAGAGCCCAGCCGGGCCCGCGCCCGCCTGTGCACCAGGGCCCCGGCAGCAGCCAGCCCTGGTGCATCTGGCACGGAAACTCAGAGCAAGGGAAAGCAGAAAAAGCCTTGACAAAGTGCTTGTTCTGCGAAATGAAATTTGGAGTTAAAGGCTTCATCGTGACTCATTGGGTTTCCTCTTTGTTTTTTTAGAAAACACCATGTTATCCAGAAAACACCAAACCGGAGCTCAGCCTGCCTCACAAAACGAAAGGAATGAGCGCACAAGTGCAGACTTCTTTTCCCACGCAGCCAGCAGAGCCCTCTCTCACGCGCGCCGGGTCGGGGACCTGCATTTCGACAGTGTTGTACTGGAGCAAAAGCAACTGCACACGAGAGAGCGACAGGAGGACAATTTAGATGAACCTGTTCTTAGTTCTTTAGCCCCTTCTCTTATGCCTTTGCCTAAAAGAGAAACTGCAGCTGTCTTAAGGAGCAGCAAGCCCACCTGATTCAAGGCGGTATCTTACAGGTCTGACTGGGGCTCAGGACTTTCTGGGGCTGTCCGGCAGCTAGGAGCAGCAGTGGAGCCTGAACCCTGCAATGAACAGAGCTGCTTGCTCCTCAAAACTCAAAAACCAGACATACTACTTCAGAGTATTATTACCCTTGTGCTTATGGGCAATTATTACAGAGGAGATGATGATATCCATAATATCACCTACCCAGAATCATCCCCAAAAAACTATTAGCAGAGTCTGTGGTCATCTTATGCTAATTATAAAATACACATTTTAATTCCGTCATCCCTTTCTAAGGAAGTAATCAGAAATTCTAATAATAAAATTAAATAAAGAGGAATAGTGCAACTGTTGACAACATCCCATATAGGAAAAAACCACCAGTCTGTGGTTCCTTGCATCTGAAAGACTGAAAACTATTCACTGGCATTTAAATCACCTTAACCACAACCGACACGCAGAATTTGAACGTAATAATTGCATTCAAAGAAAACTGCAAGAAAAGAAATAATTACTCACGGGCCTCAAACTTTAATTAATGCTTCCTGTTGTAACAAGAATATGATTAAAGTGTGTCTGGCCAATGAAATTTCATACAGTATGCTTATTTCTTACAGTAGCTTTTGCAAGTTGTAAAACTGAAATCATTAATTTAAATGCTTAAAATATTGACATGATATGTTTACTACCAAGCCTTAAAAATAATTAGGTCATTATCATTAAAGCTCCTTAACTGACTCCAACTTGAAAGTGCTTGCTATGGTGGAGATATGATGTATAAAATGAACGTGGTTTTAATCCCATTTTTAATGCTATGTGATCTAAACAACCCAGACATCAAAGACTACATACTTTCCAACAGAGGATTTTTCAGTTTAATGACATCCAGTTCTCCACTGCACTGTCCCCTTTGTCCCACGCTTTTCAATCTTCCCGTTTATCTTAAATGACGTTAAACCTGCAGAAAAGACAGACATGCAACCCCAAACCTAGGGCTGGGGGCACGACTCCTGCAGAGGCAGCACGCCGTTTGGAGCAGCCAGCACTGTCCCACTCAGAGGTCACTTCATGTCCTTTTCAAATAATTGTTGGTTTCAAAGCAGAAGCAAATGAGTCAATATATCCTCTAATTATCAGTAATCCAAAGATGACTTCCAGAGAAAACGAATGACAGCTCTGGTGCACCAACTCTCCACTGCCAGTTTTGTCCTCATTTCCACCAAAGCTTAACAAAATTGTCATCGATGACACGCCAGACTACCACACTGCCACACACTAACATACAGCCTTTGCGGTTTATAGATCATAGAATCACAGAATATCATGAATTGGAAAGGCCCATAAGGTCCATCAGTCCAACTCCTGGCTCCACACAGGACCAGTCCAATCAGAGCAGATGACTGAGAGCATCGTCCAGACGCTCCTTGAACTCAGCCAAGCTCCGTGCTGTGCCCACTTCCCTGGGGAGCATGTTCGCCTCTACCCGCACTGGGTGATGGTGGCTTCCCAGTGCCACAGCCGCTCCTCAGCAGGCACTGCCGGCTGACTCAGCTGCCCCCAGCACCGCAGCAGCTCCAACCACACATACAAACACACTCTGCAGCCCCATTAGATTTCTTGCAGGCGTTGGTTTCTCCATTGCCTGTTATTTCACGCTATGTGAGCTGTGGGAACTAAGGTTCACCCTGTTTCGCTAGGTGGGACACCTGGAAGCCAGAAGAGGAGGTAGCAGCAATCCACATATGAAGAGCTGAAGGAAAGGGAGTTCCCGTCCCCAAAACCCACCGCATCGTCGTGAGCGAACAGGAGCTTGAAAGGTGCAGAAACCTGCAGGCCAAAGATAGGATATGGAGAGGCCTGAATGTCTCGGAGAAGACCAAGCAGCACCACAGGGAACCTGAAGCCTTGCTCGAAGGAAGGGTGCAGGGACCTCTCCTCAGTTAAACCTTTCCAAGTCAGGTCCGGAGGCACAGAAAGATGCTGCTATCTCCCATGATGTGACATGTTCCAAGTCAGCTGTTCCAAGGACAACTGCTTAGTAGAGAGTTAAACTCACAACTGGCAGAGGTGAAACAGAGACCTTCCAAATAGTTCAGTGCCTTGGACACCTTCAGCACTAAGAAGTACCGTGTTACAGAGCACCTGCACGCACAGAAGACAGTGTGTGCGCAAACTCAGTGTCACCCTCCTCCTTCTCCCACTCTCCTTATGCTTGCACAATGATTTATTGAAGGTATGAGCTGTTCAGAGCAGGGGCTGGCTGCCTTCTCACCTCACAGCTGTCTTTCCATTATCAATAAACACAAAATAAAACTTGTTTTTTGTAAAGTGAGTGTAATATATACAGTAATGTGGGCCAGTTCTTATTTTTTTCCCATGGAGAAATGCAACTGTTGATGTTCGCTATGGGTCGCAACAGAGGACCTTGTCCTAGATCAGGATCCTGCTGCAGTGCTCGTGTTGTCTTGGCGTTTTCTTCTTTGGGATTTGTTCGTCGATCCTAATTTCAATCTGTTAGGACTGCATGACCACAAACCACACAACACAATCAAATCAGTCTCGGTAACTCAAAGCTCTATCATTGCATCTGCATGCCTATATAAAGGACAAGGAACTCCTTCCTTGCAGTTATGCCAAATAAAATCTGTAAGATTGTTAGAATGGCAACCTGAATTCTCCCGTACTGCACAACTGCACGTAGCAGAAGCCCACAGGAAACATTTATAAGCGTACACACAACTCAACACCCGTACCGTCTATTTTGAAAACACTATAAATAGGCAATGACCCAAATCTAACCTGGCTACAGTCCAAACCAGTGAGTCAGAAGGTTGGTAATTAAAATTATACTGAACAAGAAAACAACCTGAGAGACACTTCACCTTCATTTGGATGTAAATCCTTATCTAAGAATACCTCTTCCACTTTTTTTTTTCCCAAACAAACCAGGCAGCAAGGCAATATTTATGGCACTAATACATGCCTGAGTACACATATTCTTAATAAACAGATTGGACAAAGAAGTGGAAAGTTCCTAATTTACTTAAGTGTTTACACCTCCTTTGTGGCTTAATGAAAGCAATTATAGAAACTGGAGTCAGGGTCAAATAAGCAAGCTTATTAAACTGGAATAAGCATGTTAATGAATAATAATTACTTTTAAAGGTGTTCTGAAGGTTCCTTCCCTCGTTCACTGGCTAAGCTTCCACACTGCAAGTTGCGCCAGGGGAAGTTCAGGTTGTAGGTTAGGAGAAATTTCTTCTCGGAAAGGGTGGTCGGGCATTGGAACAGGTTGCCCAAGGAGGTGGTGGAGTCACCGTCCCTGCGGGTGTCTAAGGAAAGGTGAGACACAGTACTGAAGGACATGGTTTAGTGGGTAATAGGTGCGGGGGGGTCGGTTGGACTGGATCATCCTTGAGGTCTCTTCCAACCTTAATGATTCTATTCTATTCTATTGATGATTGACACTATTTTCTATTTTCTCAGTACTTTCAAACATCATGTTGGCGCAGGATTACTAATACACTTTACTGAGTTGTCCCATTCTCAAATAATAATAATGATCGGATTTTTTCCCTCCACACTGGATACACACTTTTCAGCACTAGCCAAACGCCCTGTGTTTTGTGGCTACCGAAGGTGGTGTGGCAGGGTGAGAAAACCGCTCTGTGTTCAGGACAGGCAATTGATAGTTTAGGAATTGTCAGTCTGGGGACTGTGGCACTGAGAACTGCATTTCTGAAAATACAGATGTACTTCTTATGACAAATATGCCTTTAGACTGTAAACTTGTTAAGGCAGGGATTTACTTTCTATTCTTCATTCACACAATACTAACTACCTAATCTAGTCCTAGTTCTGGGCTTAGGGTCCGCAGTGCTGTTGCCAACATAAACAGTCCAACCACAGACCTAGTGACAGTTGCCTCAAGACTGGAAGTCTCTCTAAGCAAGAGACTTTTGTGACCATGTGGTTTGGGGAAGGAGGCGTTGAGAAGTCATGGTACATCACTTGATCTGGCCAAGAAAGTGGCTACAAATCCTTTTTGAGTTAGTTATGCAAGCAAACATAAAACCACACAAAGGCAGCTGGGAGGGAGTAATTTTATCCAAGCAATGAATACATTATCACTGCCAAAAACTTCACATGAGCTACAGGAGTCACCAGACAGATCAGAAGAGCTTGTTTCAGCACTTTCCATTTGAAACGGACCTCATCTCCTCAAAATGAAAGGGGAAGAAAAAGTAAATCATTCCACAAACCTCAAATTTTTTTTTTCCATCTGACACCAGCTTTGATGGTGACAGACAGAACTGGGCATCCTGGTCTTCCCTCAAACAACGGAGCATAGGGCCATCACGGACTCATACTGGATCAGATGCGCTTGAGTGCCCATTCCCTGAGTTTCTCACGCTCGGGATGCTTACCCTAGACGCTGAAAATCTGGAAGTCCATATACAGTATATTATAGTGTATGACACAGAATTTCTATATGATGTTGAACTCTAGAGGATACTTTACATGTAGGGCTGCATCTTACAGCATCTCTTCCTTCTTCGACTCTCCTAAAAAACCCCCAACAATTTCCCTCTGACTTTTGTGCTTGCAGAAGACAAAACAGTATCTTTACAACCTGCAACACTGAAACCTTTTGCCAACAATGAAAAACATCATGTCTATTTACCCAGAAAAAACAACTCAGAAGTGAAATTATTCAAATTGTCCTTAAGTTCATCCGCTGCTCACAATTAGTTTCAAGGTCATGAAAAATCTATTATGACTAAAGGCAATAACTAATTAAAAAAAAAAGCCAAACAACCCCAAACAAAAAAAAAATCTATGAATTTTCAGCTAATAGTTCTATTTCTTGAATACCCCAGTGCCATTACTGACTACAGGCTCTGCCACCAACTTCCTTTTTTTTTAAATAAACATTTAGCTGTGCCAAGCCCCCCCTTTGTTTCATACATTTTAGATAAAATTCTCCTGCCAAAGCAACAGAACCGTGCTGTGATGAAAGCCACTGTCAGACACATATAAAATCTCAATAAGCTCATCCATAAAATGGCTGCTTAGCTCCTATCCTAGGAGGAAAGTTTTAAGACGCTGATGGATGACTTTGTTGAGGATGATTACAACAATGAAATAAATCTGGTGCTCGCAGGAGTGCAAGACGGATTCGGGGAAGACAGAGACGCAAGCAGCATGCAGTCTGCTCCTCTCCACCTTGCAGGGTTTTAGCCAGCCAAGCAGCTGCAGGGTCTGTGCAGAATGTACGGCCACCACGGCTCTGCTTTCCAAGCCTCATACTCCCTCGTTCTTTACTTGCTAACATTTGGACTTGACCCTGTGGCCAAATATATTCTTCTCCCCCAAACACAGGTAACAAGAACACACATCAGACTGCAGGTAAGAACGCCTCTTGCCTGGCTCGCCATGGGTACACAACATTTTTCTTCAGCGCGCCATAGTCTAATTCCCCCTCTCTCATCTTCCTTGACTCCTTCTCCACCCTTTCTTCTGCTTCATTCTGTTCTCTTATTTTTCCTCATCCCCATATCATCCATCTCCTCTCCTTAAATCACTTAAGCACTATTTGAACTAAGATGTTGGCAGAATTAAAGATCAGCTTAGATGATCAAGAAATATCTCCAATTACAATAGCTTCAAGCAATTATAATTGCTTAACGGACCAGTGTACCAAATCAAATTTATCCGGAAAGGAAACAATGCTACTTTGTTCCATACAGCCAAGGTATCCCAGACTTTTTCTGAGTTATCTTCCAAACAAAGGAATGATAAACCTTTTGTTGAAACATTTCACATTTCAATGATTATATGAGAAAAAGCATCTGCATTTTCCTTGCAGCACCAGAAGAGATGGGTTTACTCTCTCTACAAGTCTGCAAGTTTAGAAACACAGACATGACAATGGCTAGCACACTGTGCTCTAGTCATTTATGGAATTATTCTAGAAACAGGTGGGGAAAAGAAAAAAAAAAGCAAGCTTTTGAGTGTTCCCTCCCTTATTACAGTTTTTCAAAACCTCTATATATCTGTACATTCCCGGGATACAATAATATTTTGTTTTCTTTTATCGGTCCAGCGCACATAATTTTATCCCAGTTTGGCACGGCTTTGCTCTGCGTCTCCTCTAATAGGGAGAGTTCATGCTAGTGGGAAAATGGCCAGTGACAGAATTCAAGCTGCAAACCTGATAACTACAGACCTATCTCAACCCCATCAGCAGTCTCAAAGCTCATAGAGAAAATACATAGACTGCACACCTGTTTCTGGTTAAACAAAGAAAATTGGATTTTTATCAGTTTGACTGTCACCTTTTACACAGCACTGTTTTGTCAAGAGGCACTAATGAAAGAGCTTAGCGGCAGATAAAGGACATACATCTTCGACTGAATTAATAGATTTATCTAAAACATTTTCCAGCAAGAATGATATTACATTCTTCTCATAGCTGAAATAGGATTGCAAAGCATGTATATGGATGCCTTGAAATATATATCTATATTATTGCATATGACTGAGCAGCTTCATTAATAATGATGTTTCTGAAGATTCTGGGTTTGCACAGAGTCTTGGTGAAAGTTTAAATACACTGACTGCCTGCAATCCATATTAATTTTGACTGGCATTTTAAATATATGCCCTGGGAAAGAATGGAGGGTTTCAGCAGTTTGTGCGCTAATATATAACCCAAGAGTTAACATGTTCATTTCCTTTTTCGTCCATGTCTTGTGTGTGCATGATCATGGATATGGTACTTGCTCCATCAGCGTTCTTCTCCAACACCACTTCTACATATTACAGAGGGACAGTGTGTTGAAGATGGTTGGGCTGACTACATAGTGTGCTCAGAGAGGTCTGTATACAGACTTAAAATAGACAGTGCTAGCTGTATGATGCTGCAGCTTGAAGACCTGGAGGTCCTTCTAAAAAGTCCACCTAACGTTTCAGTGGTATCAGAAGAATGAAAGCAACTTCTGAAAAATTGAAAAGAAGTTCTGAATCAAAACACAGCTTTTAACTGTCCTCTGAGAGCATTAAAAGAATAAGTTAAAAAAAAAAAGCATGAAAACAAGAGTCCCAATAGCAGAGCAACAGAAGACGCTCTCCCCATAAAGCTGGAGATGCAAACTCAAGTCCCTTCCCAGAGGCACATCTAAGGCTACCCTGGGTAATGCAGCTGCCAGCAGTTACCTTTCCCTTCAGCTGAGGAGTCAGACCTGAATAAATAACGTGCTAACCACATCATTTCTTTGTGCACATGAACTGCAGGAAACTTGAGTGCCTCAAGCGGACTAACCAGATGGGATAATTAAGCCTCAGACAGATCACTGACCTTCCTAATAAAAATACCCCAGAAATGGAGGTTGACTGAGTAAAACTGTGTCATGTTATCAAACTCCCAAACAATCCATGAACACCCATTTTGTACTGACGCATCCAGCAGCTTGGTATTCCTATGGGTGCATCTTGTGAGGGCTGAACTCATTGGGGTTTGGGTATTCTTAAGAATTTCTGGAATTTTCTTTACGGAAAACAGGCACTGAGAGTTCACTGCTGGGAACTACTCAGCTGTCTTTCTATGAAAATGATGAAAGCACATATATATGCATTTATGCTAAGCTATTCTTCTCTCTTTAATTATCAGAGGCTGGTTTGTCACACTAAAACAATTTTGGGGAAGTCAAGGCTTTGAGACAGCACAAAATGCAAATGCCATTTCACCTTCGATAAATGGAAGGCACGACACCCATTCAAATAACGCTATTTTATCTGGAATTATAAAGGTAAATATAATCAAATAACCTTATGTTTGAAAATACGTTCATTATTTTAGAGTTACAAAGGCCACATGAGACACCACACTGTCCCTGAAACCAGGGAGGTTTCCTTCCTTTCCCCATCAAGTCTATTCTTCCTTCCTCGATGCGTACCACAATGTTCAAGCCCATATTGATAAATAATCACATTCACGTGAGGCTACTCTTGTTATTTTCCAGGCACTGCCATGTCATATAATTCTTTTTCATGCCAATATGCCCTAAACCAGGAAGGATTAGACACAGGGCCAATTATTGCTAACCGCAATCTGCTACACACAAAGCACACGCCGCAACCCCAAAGACAAGCAGCTCTGGAAGTTCACAGGCCGAAGATAACAGCAACTCCTCAAGAGCCCTATCACTCCCATGGAGATTAGGGCTGGCTCAGTGAGCCACAGCAACTGGCAGCATTTTTTCCTGTAACCCCGATGGCCTGGCATTCTCAGGCAGCCAAAAATTTAGTTTATCCAGAAGCTTTCTATGAGCACAGCCTACAAACGCTACGTACCCCCGTACAGACGTGCAGCTCCATTTGGCCATGCACTGGAAGTTCTGGCATGAATGGATGTCTGAGACTTAGATCTACATACATTGCTTTCACAAGGTAAAACTGGGCATCAAAAGCTAGTTCTTATTTTAACAAAACACATGTATTCCAAAAATCAAAATAACTAAATACTCAAACAACTCGCAGCAAGATCTGCATTTTACATGCAGTTCTTCTTTGGCTGGGACATTCAAAGGGGACTGAAGGGAGCTACGTCAAAGTTAGAGGCAGGGCTTTGGTGAGGAAGTTTTATGTCTTCAACTCCACATGAGATGCACTCATACACACGGACGCTACCTCCTACACATCCAGCAGCCAGTGTGCAAAAAAACAGTGAACCACAACAGAATGGAAACAGCAAGTGTGTATCTAACTTCTGCTCCCAACCCGCAGCTGAAAATTATTTTAACAGCTATTCAATTGGAATTCTGCTAATGAACTAACCCACACATTTCCAAAGGAATACAGATACCACCTTATAAAGCAGGCAAGTAAGCAGAGAGGGAAAACAAAAGATAACAGATCAAATCATCTTGTCATTTATCTGGAGGTAAAGCAGCACTCACTCCATCAAAACAAGAAGGGTTACAAGAATGTATGAAATGACTCAACCCAACTATTTAAGCTCACTGTTTTACTAGGTTCATGCAAGTTCCACCCGTGTCACAACCACCCACAGCCTGAATTTACATACAATCCTCTACATGGAGAGAAGAGATTTGACCTTAAAATTAACACTGACCTCTAGTGACAATAGGTGGGAATGTACCTTTTTAGGGAGCTGCCCAGCTGGGAATGCATCTTCAGGCCACTCTAATTACGGAGCTTGCTCTTGTGTCTCTAATTCATAGCTACCCCCACCAGAAGGAGCGTGCAGCCAAGGAGGGACCTCCAGCTCCCGTGTATTCGTTACAGTCACTGGTGAACTATGGGTGATGCACTATGGTCTGTAGAAGTTCTAGGATTAAATCCAAATCTCTGTTTTCACTTACTAAAAAGAGGAAAAGGCAACAAAGAAGAAATACAAACACTAGATTTCAAGCCTTGTGACTGTAATAAATGTATTACAGCATAGGTACAGCACTCCCCACATCTTCAGGCAGTCAACCAAAACGTCATCTTTCATCTTAGGGACTGTAATGCCAAGGCAATCTCTCCTCTAATGCTCTGTAGCAAAACTAACCTTGCAGCTCTTGGTACAGCACTCCTGCAGCTTTCTCTGTAAAATGAGGGTGCAATAGTCTGGGCACCCGCAGGAGCAGGTATTTCACCCATACATCCATTTCAATATAGTCTCGATGGAAGGATGAGAATGTTACAGCAAGTCGTCAACCACCTTGTCTCAAGAAAGTGGTGAGGAAGCTCCAGCTGCTACTCCAGTATACAGCCCACCTTACGGTCTTTGCATGTAGAATCATAGAATAGTTGAGGTTGGAAGGGACCTTGAAAGGTCATCTAGCCCAACTCTCCCCTGCCAGAGGCAGGGGCACCTTCAACAAGACCAGGTTACCCCATCAGGTTCAAGCCCCATCCAAACTGGCCTTGAACGCTTCCAGGGAGTGGGCATCCACAGCTTCTCTGGGCAACCTGTTCCAGTGCCTCAACACCCTCATTGTAAAAAATCTTTTCCTTATATCTAGTTTACTTCTTCCTTCTTTTAGTTCAAAACAATCTCTCCTCCTTCTATCGCTACAGTGTCTACTAAAAAGCTTGTCCCTGATGTCTGAGAGGTGATGGCCATGGCCCACTGCAGGGAAGTGTTTTGAGAGGGGGTTTCCAAAGTGGGAAGTGCTTTCACTAGGCATGCTATCCGACAAGCCCTGTAGCATACGTATACATACATATATGTGTATACACACACACACATGTATAAAGAACATGCTTAGTCAGAAGAGTAGAAATCTGCCAGCTGGACCTCAAAAGCTAAGAACCACCTTTGGAGCTTATCCCAGCTTGGGGTAAATATGAGTGGTTTTACATCATTTGAATCTATAAAGTTCCTTTTTGCATTGTCCAGATGTTGTAATCCGTGTATTTCACTTACACTAATATGACAGGAGAGATTTTCTCCTTCTGTCAACTACCCATCCAGAGTATTTGTCTCCGGCAGCAGTCCTCCAAACCGGAGTCCAGAAAACTTCTCCTGCTCTCCCCAAAACTTGCTTCAAGAATTGAATTTTTCCAGACTGCTCCTTCAGTTAGCTGATATTCCAGGGACCTTCACGGAAGCATCTTTGGTGCACAGCCGCAGCCAGGTGACTGCACAGACAGCAGCGCAGCCAGGGGAAGAGCACCAGGGCCCCAAGGGAGCATGAACCACAACAGACCTCAGAGCCAAAGCCAAACCAGTCATACCTAGGCACAAATACAAACCCATGTATTTCTGAATAATTGACTTCAATCTCCAGTCATTTTGACTGGAAAGAATCAGCTGTCAGAACAAACTTAACTAAGAAGACTGAAGATTAAAGACTTGACTGATGTGAAATTAAGAAGTCCTCCCATACTGACAAATAAATCACCTGGTAATGAAAACTGCGCAATGCATAAAACTCCTCTGCTGAATGAGCTGCCAGCAAGAAAAATCAAGGAAGTGGTTATTTTCCAGCACCACAGGCATATAACCGGTGCGCTCGACGAACACTTGCTAGCCAGCAAGCCAGGCAGCCCCTGGCAGCACACCCGGACCTCGCTTTCCCCAGCGCTTGGACTTGACAATTCTTCCACGTTTCAGCAGCTTACCTAACCACAGCAAAACATGACAGTCACGGGAGAAGGGAAACATACCTTATTTAAACAGACTGAAACCAAAACCCAACCTGCAGATTTAATGTTTAGGCTACAAACTAGGTAATGAGACTTCCTCATGTACTCCAGCTGTATGTATGAACGCTTAGGGATGTACAGGTATAATTAGATTTAAATATCTGTGGGAAAAGAGAGGTATATATACTAAATAACGGATGCAGAATTGCCTTTAAGGTGTCATTATCATTACCTGGCTTGGACCTCAGCATCAGTATGAACTGGTCTTAAAAACAATCATTTGCTCCTGTTAGCGGTTGCCAAACCTCCCTCTAATCTGTTCATTAGCAATACATCAGGTTAGCAAAGTTGCCATGGCAGGAAAATAATTAGCTTTCCATTGTGGGGTGGCACATTCTCTATCGCATTGACATAACAAATAACTCCATAAACTGCTATAATTTATTTGCTACTGAGCCTTCTTTTTTTCTTAATTAGCCCTTCAGTAGATCGAACTAAACGCATGTGAACTATAACTACAAACTCCTTTGACCAATATCAAAAGGCTTAGTGTGAATAGCTATTACGGAAGCAATTTACGGGTGACCTACCTTTAGGTCATTTAAATAAAGCCTGACAGAATAGCGGAAAGCAGACCATGTCAAAAGGCATCCTCATTAGGTCTCCTCTCCATCATCTGCACGTACTGAGTAACATGCTATTGTGCACACATCACGATGATTGTGCAACCACTGTGTGGGAAAAGGACTGCTACTGTTTTAAAGATTTCTTAATTAGGTCTGTCTTCTTGCCTTAACAAGAAGGTACACATACTTGCAGGACGGGTTTCGCTGGGCTGAAGTCAAGATACCCTAACCATTCTTCTGAAAAATGCTTTAAAAAGAGGCAGTTCAAAAAGGAAATTCTAAGATGCAGACAGTAGGAAACAATAACGTTACATTTCTGTTAACATGAATTTCTATAAGCAGGTTTCTACCAGGCTCTACAGCATGTCACCCCAAGCAGTTTCACTGTAGCTGGGTTAGGGTATTTTATTCCTTCTATCAAAGATATGATCGTTATTTTAATCCTAGGAAACTGTGTATCAGCATTATCTTCTGCAGTGTGTTCACGGGTTAATTACCTGGTGCATTACAGACCTTATTATGTACAATGCCTTTTGATTTTCTTGCTTCTCCCTTGACTTTGTACTGTGAGCACAGGGAAGACTTTCATTGGTGCTATCCCTCTTCCCCAGTACCACCCCTTATCGTGTGATTGTTAACTCATGCGCTATCACTACTAGAGACCCCGTCTATTCTCACAAGGGAATACTGAGCTTTCTTGCTGCTCTTCTCTGTACTTCTGCAACCTCTTCTTGCTGAGCGCTCAACGAACACAGAAGATTACACAAATCAGGTGGGAGGAACCAGTCTTTATGTAATAGCATACTTCTAATGAATGCAGGCCTTTCTTAATGAAGCCTGGCAGGTGTTTACATACAACATTTCACATTGATATTTAACTAAAATGACTTGGCAAAAATCTTAACAAGAGGTCATCAAAATATCCAAGCAATTTCTTTCACTACCTGACATATGGTTTTGATGAATTTCATTTACCATTGTGTTGTCTTGTTACATGGCTTCATAAGATATCATTAACAGTCATTACTCCTCCTTTCTCTTCTATCTTTAACAGGAGACACTAGGTACATATCTCCCTCAGCTTAACCAGTGATTCCCCTTTTGAAATCAAAGGAGGGCTTGAGATCATACTATCAGAAAGGAATAGGAACTATTTTAGAGCGTAAGAAGTAATACCTTCACTTTTTCTGGGAAAAGCAATTAGCACCACACTCTTGTGGAACCGCCTTTGAGAAAGGAGATAACACTGCGAGCAAGTATTTCAAACACAAGAGGCCCAAAAGCAATTGCTTGGATATAGATCTTCTTTATTCAGTGCTATTCACCAAACAGTATTTTGAGTCCCGTTACAATGCACTGTTTGTTCTTTTCTTCTCACCACTGCTCCATCTGATCAATTCCATTGGAAAAAAAAGAATCTATCACATGTTGGGCGAGCATGCAGTGATGATACATTTATCTTTACCACAGGTGATAAACAGTGTGTGACTTGCTGCTTGCAAGTACTTCAAAAAAAGGCAGTCAGTAACCAGCATGCAATAGCAATGTGTTGCAATGCAAGAAGAAGTTACGCAGGACAAAACCACTCATCATCTGCCAGTCTGTAAGGTAAGCTGGATTTATGTGTGCAACTTTTTAATAGTCCCCCCCCCGCCCCATCCAAGGGCTACCAGCACAGAAACAAGTGAATGGAGCTAAGACTCAGCAAAAGAACAGGGCATTTAGAAGAAGGTGATGTTTCCCAGTAGGAAGTCACTCCTCTAATGAAAATTTAACTAGCGACAGTGTAGGCAACCAAAAAAAATCCAAAACCCAACCAAATCCAAACTTTAGAGGGTTTTCCTAAACAAAAACAGCAATCAAATTTTTTGGTTACCCTATCGGCTTTGGAATGCTAATCATCACAGTAACTGTGCTAGTGAAGGTAAGGAATTACTTAAAACCTGTTCTTTTTTTTTTTTAATCACTGCTGTGCAGCTGAACATGCTCAAGGAAGCAAAACTTCATGGATAATTACCCCCATGGAAGCAATCCAAAGGTTCACGAAGTAAAAGCTGCTTCCAACTTAAAGATCGAGGTTTTCAATTAGGAAAGCACTTGAATCTCCAGCTGATAAAGATGTTTGACCTGCTGGGCAAAGGTAACCGTCAGGGACTTAATTCAGGACTCTCACAGCACACAGCGTAGGGGAGTTCACCAGTGCAGTAGTTTGAAACAGTAAGATGCAATTTGGAGCAACAAGAAAAATGAGCACAGCAATTTTACAAATATTAATTAAAAATACAAGAGGCTTTTAGCCTCTCCCCTAAGAAGCCATCGCTCCTCTACCTTAAGAATCCTTTCCCAAACAGAGGCAGAGGTGTACAAGTCAGCTCCTGGTCTAAGTGAACCCAGGAAAGGAAACAGATTTTCCTGTTCTTCATCAGATCTGTACTTCATTTACAAATACAGTGCAAACAGGACAGGAAGAAAACTTCTAAGATTGCTGTCATGCTCATGTAAGACCTAAGACCTGTCCCAAACAATGAGGAGTTTCAAGGAGACCTGGCAATAGCAATCCTGCACTGCGTGGAACGGCAATCGGGCTTGCAAAGCACAAACCATGGAAGAGCAAAGTGTTAAGAAATGAAGTTTAATAAAATGAGCCAATTCCCCGTTTCCATCAATCAGTAAGTCACCTGGATCAATTCACATCTTCCATAACACCTAAACCTTAACTTCCTGTGAAAAAATAAGCACAGAAAATTACACTGTACTTAGAAGTAAAAGGAGACTTTGAATATTTCATTTATCATCAGAGGGATGCACTGCCAGTACACGAACATACCACATACCCCAATCAGCCATGCAGTCCTATCACTGTATAGCTGTAGCACCTAGCTAGTAACTAGTTTCTATTTACAAACAGGATTACCTGCAAAGAAGACAACTGAGACCTCACGCGGGCAGTGACAGTGGCTCAGCTAACATCGGGTAATGCATGAACCTATGGTAACTCAACATGGAGCAAGACAGGGTTTCAGAATCTAAGAGCTCATAATTTAATCAAATAGTACAGTGTCCTACTGATAGGGAGCATTATTCCAAGGATATAGCATACAGTGAGATGCACACAAGTATTTCAGACCTTGAAATCGTACATGCCCCCCAGATCTTTGCCGCAATTTCAATTAATGATATATACACAGCGAAAAAAGACACACAATAGCAGAATCAGGGAGCAAAATTAACACTGGGAATACTTTCTCTGATGAACAGCATAAAGAACAAGACTGGATGTAGGAAAAACTTCAACTCCCTTAATGTAGTTTTCTGAACTTACTTTGAGCAACAAAGAACAAACGCTGGGGGCAGTGTGCGGAGGAGGAAGGGGGCACAATGTGAGCTCCAGGATTTTATTTTTTTAAAATCTTACCAACCTCCATATATGTGTACAAATCAAACTGCAATAGAAACCCAGAAAATCCTTATATGAAGAACTTAAAACCCAAAGCAAAGAAAAAAAAAACCCAAAGCAACCGATGACTTCATTTTGAGAAGCAGGTTAGCTGTTTCACTAGCAAACGAGTAAATCCCCAAACACATCTCTGTGTAAAAGAGAAGGTGTCAGGGAAGACAAATTGAGCAATAGCACATTGTTTATCCAACACCTTGGTGGATATTAGCACAAAGGCACTTTCCTGTCTGAACCAGAACCAGCATCCAGGACTACATGGGACAGCAGATACGTGAAACTGCCATGGTGAGCAGCATAAGGTATGTCAGACCTCTCCTTTCTTTTTTTTTTTAAAAATACACTAAAATTGCCAGAAATGTATTCTTCGCCATCCAAGGATTTCAGTGTTTCTTTTTTTTCCTATCAGCACAGATAGCATTTTCATCTTTCTGCTCCTGGAACTGAAGCAAAACATCTTTTAAGAACCCAGGCGCCACGACACACTGAAGTTCTGAGTCTGACCACGAAGCGCTGGCAGCTTTTTTCCCACACTCACCTGGGACTGTCACTGCTAAACAACTGTTTGGGGTACATCATCATCAACTTTTGCTTCAGCCCACCGTAAATTGACACCCCCTGCAAGCAGTTGCCATGAAAGTGGCTGATAAAGCAGAATTTAGCCCTGATATATGAGTTAAACCTGCAGTATAAGATAAAAGGAGAAAAACTGACTGCTGAAGAAACACTTCTCAAGCTCACTGTAGCAGCCTGTAATGAGAAAATATTGCAAAGTGAGTTCTGCAAAGCTTACAGGACATACTGCTTTTACATTTTAACAGGCCTTTCTACATCCTCCTACTTAAAGTACTTAAGTAAAAGTGAAAGTACTCAAGTACTTACTAAATACCGAACACTGGTATAACCTCTTATTGTCCTCGTGTCTTAGCAAAATGACAGGATGCTATACACTCAGGGACACTTACGGCTGTCTTTTGACAGCAGAACTTCCAGCTGAAGTAATTTTGGATTCTTGATGAAAAAAAACCCCACAAAATATGTATATACAATAAATACATATACACTATATAAATAGATTCGTCCCAGTAATTGATTTAGACTCAGTGTAACTGGATATTTTTTCCTTGTCTTTAGACAGATCCTTCTCATCCTCTGGCAGCTTTCTATGGTTAGGGGAAAAAAACCATATACCCTGGAAGTCAACATAACTTGGACACTAGAGAAATACCCTCAGAGGAAATAACAACACCTACCACCACTCAGCCAGCTCAACATGAAAATACCCAGTCAATACTGGATCCCGCATGCGTGTGCACGTGTATGTGAGTTGGAAACAAGGTCTGTGTGGGTTTGGCACAAGTCTTTTTCCAGCCCAGTTTGCAGTGGTAATCCATGCCCATTTGAACAGGTTCTCATCTACGTGGAAAAAGAAAATTCTGTGATTTTTGCACAGGAAGCACGTGTAGCTTGTGTCCCACCAACTTTCCCAGAGTAGACAGAGAAAATGAGAGGTGAGCAGAGATATGAAATGGGGTTAAAGGAATTCCTTGAATCATGACAACACAGACCGAACTTCCTCTCAACTTCAGCAACAGCAGAAACCAACATGAAAAACTACGGCATCTAGTTTACTGACTTCACCTACCAGACTTGGAAGACACTTTAAACACCCAAAAAGAAGCAAAGTCTGACATTTCATTGTTTTCAATAAATAGCTGCCAAAATATCTGCTATGGTTTTTCAACCTACCTGCATATTCACTAGGCAATTTTAATCATATACAGCTGTTCATGCAACTTTAATGGTGTTTTACCCCTGAAACACTAAATTGTGTTTCCCAGTTAACAGTCCCACATTCTAAATTACTTTGTGAAATACAGCCTGTTAAAGCAGGAAGTTTGTGCAGAGGTTTTTGCTAAGCAACTCGTGCCCACAGAAACAAGGAACAAATACTACCCGGCATACAGAGGCATTCAAACACCTCAACTGAACATATCAGAAGGGAACAAACCGCATTGGTGCATGCAGTACGGGTGGAACTGGGATTAGTTTCAATGATTTCCTGTTCATTAGGTTATTATTTTTTAATGTAAATTCCCTTTTTTTATAAATCAAACAGTGTTTCCATTTTAAAAACTAGACTTTATAATCATTTGAGGACTCCTGTATTTTACACCTAGAAGAGACCACCACAAATACCTGATGTGATCCTTTCCTTAGTGTAGACTGAATAACCACTATCAAGCTTTAAAACTTCTGGGTCTTCTTTGCTATATATAAATTAACTGCCAAAGCGTGACTGAAAAAGGTATTTAAAAGGAAACAGAAAGGAGAGGACAATCAAAGGCACTGTTTATTTAAATTTCACAGCAACTAAATTCCTGATATTTGCAATAGTCTTGCTTTGACCTCCACCTGGAACAGCATTATGATACCTTCTTCATTGCTGAGATTGAGGTTTATACGGTCAAAGGAATATCATATTTTATTTAAACACACTGCAGAAGGACATTAAATTTTACAGGTCAGATTCTCCACGGTGCTTGAGCAAAGCTGGGGCTGCAGGGAAGAGCAAACAGCCAGCTCACTGCCAAGGTGCAACTTCCTTTTATCCACCCAGAATAAACATCCTCAGCCTTGTCATGGCTGGACAGGTGCCCCAACCCAAGAAACCCTCTCTCCACCTGATTTTAGAGGGATGACAGCTCACAGGGGCTATAGTACTGCCTTAACCTGCAGTGAGACAAAGTCCCATTGAAAAAGTGAGACAAAGTCCCATGGTACTGTCCTGGTTTCAGCTGAGAGAGTTAATTTTCTTCATAGTAGCTGGTACAAGGCTGTGTTTGGGATTCATGCTGAAAAACGTGTTGATAATATAGAAATGTTTTTTTTTATATAGACATGTTTTGGTTACTGCTGAGCAGTGCTCACACAGAGCCAAGGCCTTTTCTGCTTCTCACAATGCCCTGGCAGCAGGATGGCTGGGGATGTACGAGGAAGATAATGTACAAAACAAGTGATGAACAGCACAATTTCTCACCACCTGAAGTCAATACTCTGCAAGACTCCAAGGTGACTGACCTCCTGGCCCAACGCCCCAGTTACACATAGAACATAACGTTGTACGGCATGGACAAACCTTTGGCCTGCTGGGGTGAGCTGCCTTGGCCGTGTCCACTCCCAGCTTCTTGGGCATCCCCAGCCTTCTTGTTGGCAGGGCAGTATGAAAAGCTGAAAAGTCCTTGACTGCTTGGCAACAACTAACATCATCAGTGTGTGATCAATGCTATCCTCATCTTAAATCCAAGCCATAGTACTACACCAGATGCTAGGAAGAAAATTAACTCTACCCTTGTCGAAAACAAGACACATACCAACAGTTGCAGAAGGGGACAGCAGCTCTGCCAGCCTTTATCAGGTTTTTGCACCCCCTGAGAGCTCCTTCACACAGACAGAGGTCCCCACCGGCCATTCAGAGGCACTCTCAAGTCACCCCATGCCTAAACATTGTAATTGTACATAAAGGTCCTAAAACAAGTTTCAGTGAGTCAGCCTTACAGTACGGGTATACAAAGCCATGACCACCAATTACCCTCTCGGGCCACATCATGTTAGACCTGCACCACTTTAACCACATGATGCATATTCAACCATAACTATGAACCCAGATATGACATGAGGTCCTGACTCATCCCACCTAAGGCACCTGAAATGACTACAACCAGAGTAAAGTCTCCCTCTTGCACAGTCAGTGAGAACAGACAAGACATCTCCTGTGGACGTTACAGCCCTGAGAACACACGTGACCCCCTGGGCAACAGCGCTTGTATTTCTGACTGCGCAGCTACGAGCCTTCGCTGACCAGAGAAGTTCAGCTCTCCCTGCTACAGACACAAAAGCAACACTGATGCACAGACAGATAAATGCTAGGAAGGCACCAGGATCAGCTTCATCTTATCTGGGGCAATCTTTCAGCCATATAATGAAATAAAAATCTCTTGGGGATCTTAGAACAAAATGTTTCTTGGTCTAGCAACCATGCCTCCCCCTCCAGGCTCCACGTGGGCTGTGGGTCTAATCGCATCATCCTGCAAAGACACCAGCAGGAGCAGGGCCACCCTTCACTCCATCGACTGCTCCATGGCTTCAGGCAAAGTGGCATTCAGCTCAGTATGCCTATTAGGGCTCTAACACTGGAAACAGAAGTGGAACAGACAACCAAGGTAATGTGATCTAGCAAGATAATTCACTTTCAGTATCACCCCCCACCCTCCCACTGCCCCAGATGAATCAGTGACAAGTACCCAGCCTTCTCCTAATGGAAAGGGAATTGTATACCTGCTATCTCTACTTTTCATTCCACACAAACTCTAGGAAGGTCTGTACCTGATTCTGAGTTTATTGATATTGCTGTGAACAGGGATGGCTTCCACAGAAGTAACTATGTTGCTAGTACTGTAAAACAGGATGGAGATCCAAATTGGACATTTGTTACTTATTGCAACTCTCTGAAGTCAGATTTAACTCTCTGGATGTTTTTTTCTTGTTGCTGCTGCTGTTGGTTACCAAAAGCATGAAGCTCAACATGTCAACCCACAGAAGAAGAAAGCCTTTCCTCCAGTCCCCTCTGTCCCCACGCTGCTTCCTTGCAGGGCATCTATACAAGATAAACACAAACCAGCTCCCTTAGCTGTAGCGACTTGAGACATAAAAAGCAGGAAATTTCCCCTCACCCCAAGATTTTCTCAGTGGGGTGTCACCTCACCTTCTGTAGACTACTTTTCAGAGCAGATACTCCTTTAAAGTACTCCCTGGCCCTGGCCACAAAGAAGAAAGTAACATCTTCAGCTATGGAAGTATCTAGGCTCCTTCTTGAAAGTTAAGATGCAATATAGAAGATGATTAAATCCTATACATAAGACTGTTGGCTCTGCAAGTTTTCCATTCACTACACCTTACACACAAAGTAAGTCCGTACCTACACATGCACGCAGTTGTGCAAGCCTGATGGGCAGTTCGCTATCCATCCCGCACCTGAAGGGTTGCCAGCACTTCTGTGGAATCAGGCTGGGGAAGCCAACTACACCCGCTCCTTTCCGCGAGGGACAATACACAGTGTCTCACACCTACCAAGAGACAGAATTAATTCATTTCTAATAATGGCAGGCTTTCACTGCCTCTCCTCCATAATTCTTAATCAGGCACCAGCGATGGACTGACTCTGTTGGTTCACCACCAGCAATCGGCAGAACAGGCAAATTGGGAAAAAGGTCTTATATCCCAGGAAAGGGATGAGTTGGATTTTGTGCATCTTTAGCACATCAGTGTTAGTAAATGTAGAGAACCCAAACTTTACCTCCCACCCCTTCTTGCTCCACTAAGGGTGGGATGCAGAGCATGACAGCAGCCACCCCACTCAGAGGCTTTCCACAGCTCCACCCTTCCCACGACTCAGGTTACGCGCTGAGCTCCCTGTGCATCACCCAAGCTCTTTTGGGTCACTAACATGTCATTGATGTCATCGCTGCAACAATCAACCCTGAAGCACACCACAATGATTGCTTCCCCGACTCACATTCACAGCGCGTTCATTCCAGTAGGCTTGAAAATGAGGGGACGAGGCAGGCTAGGTTTTCCTGCTCAGTAGGTTTTTGCTCCAATCTAATTAAAAACAGTCAGCAATTCACTGAAGTTCCTTGCAAACTGCGCATGTCCTATCTTTTAAAATAAGCTCTGAAAGCAAATGGCCTGATTGTTTTTTTTAAATGCACTCCCCAGATGGAGAGGATTCCTCAGAAACTTCTTTGTGATACTGTACTGAAGCTGCTGAACCAGAAAAGTTGAGCTTCTTCTGAACTATCTTGGTTTTGTTGTTGTTGTTAATGGCTTTTTTTCCTCCCATAAAAGCTAACAAGGAAAGCCACTCTTGGTTCTCTGACATGCAGAGAAGTGACAGTACAGCTCATTGGAAACAGTCAGCTCTGGTCACCTTGATCTGAAACTGGGGCAGGGATGCCAGCTCGCGGGTATACCCAAGCAATATGCAATCAGTAGCAGGGATTCAGACGCTGAGGAACAAGACCACCCTTTTCCTGCCGACAGAACTCGAGTAATTCAGTTTTAGCACTCAGAGAGGGTAGCCTCCTCACAGCTAAGGCATGGTTATATATGATTTTTTTAAACAGGCTCAATTTCTGGGAAGCGTGAGAGGGGATCTATGCAAACAGCCAAGCCAAGCCCCGCACTGTCGTACCACCTTAAACCAAAGGCAAGCCACTGCTGGGAGATGGCCACCACTGTGGCTTATGTTGGTGCTTGTGGCAGAACATACACCAATGGGAAGTCGATCCAGCTCCAGGCAGTGTTAACACCGCTGGAGAAATGCAGTGGGAAAGATCACACAGGCTTCATGCGCTATGCTTGTAACTCCATCCCCGGTACTGAACGTAGACCTTTCGCCTGCCAAGAGCCAGCCCAACCTGGGGAAGTGCTGCAGAGCGTGGTGCGCACAAAAAGGCTGTGAGCATGTCAGCCGGCTCCTGCCACCGAACAAGCGCTAAAGGATCCTCCGGACTGGCGAGCTATCATACCACCAGCTTCCAAATTCAGCCTTTTTCAGTAACTGTCCCTAAATGCCTCAGAAAATGCCTGTCCTCTTCTCCACAAGCAGAGTATCCTTAAGCTGTACAGTCGAGAACAAATTCCTTCAGGGTAGGAACAACCAATTAAGGGATGTGAAGCAATTACTTTTATACCCATACAAATGAAAACTCCTCCAATACAATTAGCTATCCCTTATCATAACTGTTGAATTTGCAGAAAGCATATGCTGTACACTCTCTCCTCCCCTAGCTTTTCCACAATTTGAATCCGTTTGTTTTAGCTAATGTAATAGAACTCACCTATTCTAGAGAAATAATATATGGCTGCAAATTATCTGAATATTTTTAAATGTCTTTTTTAATTTTAAATATAATTTCATTTGAGATTTTGCAGCTTTCATTTCTATTAATAAATTATCATTTCTTCTTTATAAGTGATGAGCTAGTGTGTCATGTAATTTTTTCCTCTAAATAGACCAAGACTTTGATCTAACGCAAGCTCTTGCTGGGAATAGAGAGACTTTCTGTCTAATTTAGTTACGAAAAATATTCAATTAAACTTGGGATTTTAATTCATTTAGTTATGAAAATTAAATGAGCTCAATAAGGTACATTTGATTTCCCTTAGGGAAAAAAAAACCAAACAAAAAACAAAAAGAAAAGAACCTTTAAAAGAGGAACAAATAAGAAGGGAGAACAGTAACTTTTACTGCTCACGCTGAAACGAGGATAACACAAAGAGCCCGAGTTCTGTTTCGCGTGCCTATGTAAAACACAGCCACAATGAGTTCATGCAAAATCTATATTCAGAAGCCACATGAATATCTGGTAGTAACACCCTAACTGTGTGAGTCCATCCCAGCTGAGGGAAGAACTGGCTCCTCACACTGGGAAGATACCACTCACAGAAAGTTCTTCTCCATCTCCATTTGGGAAAAAAGGAAAATCCCGGAATTATTTTTCGAAAGCAGAACAGAACAACGTGGGTGTCTCTGATGGAAGCCCCCTTCTAGTTTTGCAGCCGCCACTTACCATTTTTGCAGATAGGACAGCACTGATCGGGCTCATACACTGGATCCACGCACTCCGTCTGGGGACAAGCTGAGACAGTGCACAGCACTTCACCGTTGGCTTCACAGCGACACTTCTCACACGGAGAAACCTGAAACACAAATCCAGTCATCTTTTCATTATTTCACTTAATGCCCTCCTAAAGGGTGCAGCGTCTACCTTCCCATTTGCACTGTTATTTCCTTCACCTCTTTTTCCTCCTTCCTTTAAAAAAATGCTTTTTTTCTGGCCTGAATAACGCAGAGAGTGAAACTAGGCTCCTGCGAAATTACAGAACCGCAGCAGAAAAAAACTCCACAGGTTCTGTCCTGAACCTGTGCCCCAAATGGAAAAATCAAAGGGATCCTGGGAACAAGAACACTTTAGACTTTTCAAAGAGAAGTCAGGAAAAACACATACTTTGAACTCAGGTATTTCCCATAGGTTAATTGTATTCGGACCATTCGTGTAAAACTTGTTACTTTCCGAAAACAAATTGCAGTTCAAAAAAAGGGGTGAAGCAAAATACAGGTCACCCTTTTTACCTGCTGAAATGTTACTGGTTTGGAAGAACTCTACAGAACAGAAGTACCATGAGATAATTACTTGAATGACCTACTTCAATGAAATTAATTCCAAACAAAACAGCACCAAGGTCCTACTCAGGGAAAAACGGCCATTCAAATGTTTGCATTTGCCACACGTACAGTTCCTGCTGTGCTCTTCAGTGTTCCTGACCAGGCGCTGTACAATGCATCGCCGACATCCTCGTGCCACATGAGGAGCTGGAGATAGAGGGAAGCAAGGGTCCTAAAGAGCAATAAATGGTATACTGTAAATCTCACAGCTGTACTCCAAAAAAACCACACTGGCATCCATGCTCAGAGCACAGGATTAAAATGCAGCTGAATAATATTACCAATGATCCTCTAAATCCACAATCTGTGCAGATTCTAGGTTCACTTAAGGATGGGGTCATTTTTTATAGACCCTTTTTAATTCCTGATTCCAGCTGATGTCAAACAACCACCTGTTGCATTTTTCCAATAAAAGCAGAGTAACCTCAAACCTAAAACAAATTATTTCTTGTGAAGAATCATCCAGATGTCTAACTTGCAGATCATCTGGGTTTTTTCTCCATTTCTTAGGCAGCTCATCACTTTTTCCTCAAATCCATTCTCTACTTGCTTGCCTCTTTCACATCCTTCTCACTTCCAAAGTTCAAACATGTTGATGCTTGCACAGCATCATCTCCAACTAAATGCTCATCCATGCCTTGCCACTTCTCTTCCCACCTGCCAGGGCCGTTATTTTCTTATGCACTCACGTATCTTTTCATGTTGTCCACTCTGCTTAGAAAGCCTAAATAGGGTCTCTTGCTGTGTTGCTTTCTGCTTTTATTACTCTTATTTATTTCAGACTTCCTTTGCCAGCTACTCACTGCCAGTTTTCTCTCTGCTTTACACTCCACCCATGATAACATTACACCGTACATTTATAAAATTCTACAAGGAAGCTGACAGCCCAGTACCACAGATTTTTATTGCAAGCTTTGGGACAAAAACTTTGTCCTGTAATTGTTTATAAGCTGCCACATTCACTTGCAGTGCTAGAGCATCAGCAGATGAGGAGGTTTCTAATCCAGTGTTCAAAGTCAAGAGGCTCAGGTAGTCCAAGTAATGACTTGAACTGCATGTGAAGTTTTGAGTGTCAGCAAATCTGAGCTCCTATCTATTTACAAGTCAATAGTAAGAATCCTTCCCTTTGGAGTTACATCCAGAAACAATGCTTACTAAGTTAAGAACATTTGCTTTCTGGAGAGGATTGATTATTTTTTCCCCCCAATTTATCCTACTTGATGAATGCTACTAGAATGCCATTCAAAGGTTCAGACTCTACAAGGCAAGCCTATAGCACTCAATTGGTTTCAACATTTTTTTGCCATCACTTGAAAAAGATGCAAATTTGCCAACAATCACAGTTCAATGAGACCAGTAACTTCAACAACAGATATTCTCTCTCCCATGATTCCACTTAGTAGCTGTGCCATCCAGTATTAGAAGTGATGTAAAAACTAGAGTATCTGATGACAACCAGGAAACAAGACAGCACACAGATGTTATTTCTAAAAATCTCTCATCTGTAAAATTTAAACATATTCTAATTAAGTTGTTTACTAGACTTCAAAATTTGACAGAAGCCTAAAATTCCTAGAACAAGAAGTCATTTAACGAAGCACTGAAAATACCACTGAATGAGAAACAAAAATGATCTAATTTTTATCTAATAATGATGATTCAGAATAATGCATCTCCATCCTCTACAGCACATACACTTGAAGACTAAATCTTTCATGAATAGAGCACACTGTTAATGTGATACTGCAGTCATGAATACTCTTTCCGCGTGATACATCATGGGATTCCAGGGGAATGACTACAGTACACCTCTAAGAAGTACTGTCATCTGTACAACCCACCAATACGAGTAATGGTAGCAGGGATGAGGAAGGTCTCCACGTGCTTGTTTCTACTAAGCTCTCTTCAGGCACAAAAGAGAATCACAGTGGCTGCTAAAATTGTATTAATGTCAATCTTTATCTGTTCATCTTTGGACTAAACGGTAGTGTATTGTTTTTTTACACATGATCAGAACACAGCAGGAACTGTAGAAACCCCCCACTTATTTCTGCATCTTAATAGCAGCTTGATTTTTGGAGACATAACCATCATGAGAGAGAGAGAATAAGACAGTGTGTATATATAACAACAGCTAAATAAATCAGAACGAAAAGACACATTTGGTCCTTCCTTTCCTCTCCTCTGCTCCTGTAATGTAAGCTCATTCCCTGCAGCACAGTTCCTAGCAGCAGCCAATGCAACGAGCATCCCACTTGTTCATCTGGGCAACGATCAGCCCAGCGCATTCACACTTAGCACGTCTGACATAACCAGGCTGGGCTGGAAATAATACGAACTATCAACCTCTCTCTGAAGACTAATGATACCACATCTCTGTGGTCTACAGATGAAGCTATTAAATCTACAGCAGCAGTAGTTCTGCCTATGCAAAAAAAAGGTGGGAAAACAATGAGAGGCACAGAAGTCCTAAGTATTCACCAGGCAGTCGTAAAACCTGTAGAAAATAGAGTGCAGATGGCAAAATAACTTCTGTAGAATTGTTTAAAGGTAAGTTTATGAGCAGATGTATAAATGGAGTTGCAGATGTTGTAAAAAAGCAAACACACCAATGTGCAAACAGGTAGATTTCCCACTAGTGGGACATGAAGAAAACTGTAGCAGGTTTATTCAGCAACTTAGTGTAAATTGTCATAATTAAGAAGTGACAAATCATTTGCACTCATTGACATTTTGGTCCAAAGTAATTTGAGTTTTCTCTTCCTCCTTTCCACATGCCAAACTTTTAATTGAAAGCCAAACCAAAACAAAAACAAAGCCACAAAAAATCTGACTTAATATATACATATATATACACACATTTACTTTCCTGAGCCTTGAAAACATCTAAGCTTAAAAAAAATCAATTATAATCCTAACCTGATTTGCTATTGTACTGGATTTTTTCGTAATATTTCCTTGTCACTTGCACAGCTCAGCAGAATGTGAATGGGGTTAGGCTGACTAGAATAAAAATATCAACCTTTTTTTTACTTCTCTATGCCTCCTAAACACCACGTGTTTCAAAATCCATTTGGGCTTGTTAACTTCCAGATTTCCAAGTTACTCACAAATGAAAACTCCAAATTTTGGTGGCAGAGAAATTCTAATCAAAACACACAAAACAACTTTTAAACAACGTAGATCTTTCCCAAACCACATTACACTTCCACAGAGAGAATTTATCATCCTTGCAAGGCTATTACAAGTCAGCCTGCATTTTCAAATCTTACTGTAAGATTGAAAGACATCCAGCAGAGCACGTGCTCAAATCTCCAGCTCCAGTACAGAATTTTATCCTCACTGCATTTCACCAACTAAGGCTTTTTCTGCTCCCAGTGCCACTCGTACGGATGCTGAGAGCCCTCTGCCATCCTGCTTCATGACAGGCGCAGGAGAGGAGAGTGGTGCTGATGGAAACAGCTTTTTGAGATCTCATCCTTCCCCCACAACAGCACCATGGTTTGTTTTGACATCGATGTCCTTTTTGAAAGCAGAACGACACGTGCATACACGCACACACAAGCAAAGCCTGCAGGAAGGACTGTGAATGAAAGAAGAAAGGCATCAGACCTCCCTGGCACACTCAGCTACCGAGTTAGCACTGGCTCCTGTCGGGGCAATTTTCTGCCATGCCAAGCCATATATGAATTTTATATAAGTAAACTCCCAAACTCGCATGCATATTTACGCATCTATACACAAACGTTTGTGCAGATAATGTCACTTAAAAGTGTTAAGGTAAAAGTTTTTCTTCTTTCAGTGATCTCTGGTACCCTTTGACACAAATAGCTGCAGACACAGAGAAAAATCAGATTGCTATCCATTTGTAACTCCTTCCCTGACCTTAATCAAAAGATAGCACATTAGTAACATCTGTAAGGTCATCAACTTTAAACCCATAAAATGACCTTTGAAATCATGTGCAATTACTTGCATTTGCAATTGCTTCCACCGAGCAGCAACCACCTGACTACATCTGCACCTCGCCCCGTCAGACGCCTCCACCGACTGCAGTGGCACGGGCAAACAGCTGCGTTTACAGTTTTGTGCTCACGATACTGGAACCAGCACTGAAGCTCAACTGAAAACCAAGGTCCTCACACATCAAAATAACCAGGCTGCAGTTCCACTGCCCAACCGCATCGGTAACTTTCCTTGCACATCCCAAGCGGGCATCCCTTCTCACTCATGTTTCCAAAGGCTGCAGGAAGGGAACTGATGTCTCATTACAGGAAGGTATCAGCACAAGAGCAAAAGGCTGAATGGGGTTAAAAAGACAGCTGAAAGTCTTCTCAGCACATTTCTGTAAATGTCACTGTTCAGCATTCCCTTTCTACCAAGGCTGCCAGCCATGTCCCAGCCTAACAGGGAGCCCAACAGTGTTATCCTCTCACTACGGGCTTAATACAATAAGGTATTTTAGGCTTGCTTTACAGCCATTAATGCAACACCACTGTATAATGACAAAGAGATGTAACTTGTAAGAGCATGGGGGATGCCTTTCAAACTTTGACAGGGAGACCTACAGAGAAGGTGCGCAGAAGCATCATTGTTTTGGCCACCCCTCAGAATTAACTTCTCCAGAAAGGGAAGGATCTCGCAATCCCTCTCCAAAAATGTCATACCAACTAGCCACTGTTGGAAATACCTTCTCCCTCTTAAAGTAGAAAACTGCCACCCCAAAGCTGAATGCAGCCCTTGAGGGTGACATGGAAAAAGGGAGGATGATATGATGCTTTCTGTCAGGCTTGGAAAAATCACTGATGATCTACAGATTACTGCCTAAGAGAAAAAGGGGAAATACTCATTTACTCTGGAAAAAGCAATTCTGCTTCTTTACTGATCTGTTTATTTTTCAAGAAGTTGAAGAATGTGGAAAGACATTACGAATCAAAGTAAAGTTTCCAAGAACACACAAACACCACAGAGAGCAGAGGTGGTAACTTATTTACAGCCTTCAAATACATTTTCTTTTTCTCCAACCTGCCAGAACCCTGAGCCAGATTTTGTACTCCCCTCAACACATTCAGCTCAAAAATCTCTGGTTTGTTCAGAAATGGGTTTTGAACCAGCCGTGTACCTAACAGTCATCTGCAAGCAAATTGTTAGACCCTGCTCACAGGTCTCAGCCACAATAAAATACTGAAGGGAAAAAGGCAAGGCAAGTAACCAGGAAATCGGCCCCAACTCCAAAACTTTTCAATGCACTACAATAAGTTGGATTTTCAGCGATGAAGACTGCATCAGTGCTAAAAAGGCCCTATTCTAAAAGGATTTCCCTAAACATAAAGCTTTTCAAGTCTGCTGTTTAGGTATCACTGTAATTCAGACTCCAAACCATGCTCTTATTATAAAGAAGGCCCACAGTCCTCCTCCGAAAGCGTTTCGCAACCTTGACAGCACAGTTTAAATGGTTAAAAAGGAAAAGAGAAGTGACTGTTCAGAGAAAGGTATCATCACAGACTGATTACTAGGAATAGAAGTCAGCCCACAAAACCCTGCTCGATCCCTGCAAGGTAGAAGTTTCACAGTTAACAGTTAAATAAAGAAACAAATGTAATGCTGGAAATTTGCATAAAATCCACATCACCAGCAAGTAGCATCCTTTCAAAGAGCATTTTTTACTGTAAAATACGAAAAGGAATTAATAAAGATGAGCCTCCTCATTTAAAAACGTTACAGTATCATAGAGCAAGAAAGGTTATGTTTAAGGGGAATATTTTACAGCACTGCAGAAGCCATATCAACACAGATGTGAAAAGGGAGACCCAAAACACCCTCTGAGAAAGCACCTGAAGAACATAACGCCCCTTTAAATGACAGGAGGACCCACACAATGACTTTTGGCTTCAGTCCTTACCATGAACTCCTCTAGGGTCTGGTAGGTTTTCCCTCGAAACTCGCAGTAGTTCTTCCTCTCCTTGCACTGTGGGCAGCACTGCGTGGTGTCCACATGGACGCACCGAGGGTGGAGCCTGGGGCACTCAGGCTGAATGCACAGCGGGCCCTCTTCAGTGCAGAGGCAGGGGCAAGCAGAGGGGCCCGGTGCAAACTTCTCCCCGATGGCATAGACGAAGCCGCTCTCGTCCACGCAGCCTTTCCCGCGGTAGTCCGGATAGGCGTACTCCTCCGGAGGCTCGGGAGTGACGCTTGCAACAGCTTCTGGGAGAGATGAATCTTCAGCCACCTGAGGTTCCTCGGGAGCAGCGTCCCTCTGCTCTTGCACCTGAATGCTCCCGGATTTACTGCTCGTTCCCTGGCTGTTCCAAGCCTGCTTTTGCTTAGTCCAAGACTCCTTGTTCGAGTAGTTCCTGCTTCCTTTGCTCTTCCAGTCCCTGCTGCTCTCCTCCCTCCCGCTCCTGCCGATCTCGTTCATTTTCCCGGGGCCTGCCTGGCCGTCCCTTGTTGATGTGTGATCCCTCTTTTCCTGACTTGCCTTTATCTCCTGTTTGTCTTGAGCCTTGGCCAGTTTTTGTACAGGTACGGTGGAGCTACAGAGGGCAACCATGAGGCAGCAGGTTACGAGAAGAGAACTAGAGAGAGCTCCAATTGCCATTGCAGTAGAGCTGGGCATCACCTACTGCATCCCACAGGGGACACTGCATTCACATCGGAGGGAAGCGCTTCACAGATTCACAGACCCTAGGAACAGAAGGATCAGGAATACTTCAGCTTCTGCACTTCTCCCCCTGCCCCCCCCGCCTCCACCGATGCAACATCTTAAACAAGATGCAACCTGTCTCGGTAGTTTATGCAAAAAGCAAACAACAGCCTGGTGCTGCATCCCTCCTCCTCCTCCTCCCCCGCTCTGCCAAGCCTTATAAATAGCAGGGCTCTGGACACGGACTGGGCATCTTCGGCTCCGTGAGCGCAGCACGCAGAACTCCGGGGAGTTAGGATTTGCAAAGGCAGGTGCATGCAAAAAAGCAGAACATTTGGGGGCCGTTTTTCCTTTCAAATGACAACACGTGAAGAGGATGGGCACCGAATTAAACGGAGCTCCCCAAAACACAGCAGCGTCCAGAACAGAAACCAGCCAGTTCAGTCCCATTTGCTGACTGCATGCACGGTGACTGCCATTAACCTCTCAGTCTGAAGCGTCCTGTTGGGTTTTAAAACATACCCACCAGTGAGCACGTTTCTTTTAAAGACACCTAAACCCAAGCATTTTAAAGCGAGCAGAGCCAAACTACCCCTCTCCCGAACGACCTAAACAAGCACAGAGCACCTCTTGCTCCCCGTGTTTTAAAGGCAAAGCACAGTCGTTAAGAGTTTCCGCAGCGCAGGGGTATTTAACCCACACTGCCAGGAGTTCAGCAGCACTCCCGGCACCCGTCCTTCAAACGCTGCACAATAAATAGGGAAAAAACCGCCCCAAATACGTACACTACTCCGGCCACGACAAGAAAAGGCGCTCCAGCCTCCCGCCACGGCCCCACCTCCGAGGTACCGCTCCTCAAAGCCATTTAAAAGCCTCCCTCTCT
>VWZZ01008347.1:72075-84540 GCA_013399095.1 Psophia crepitans | reverse complement strand
GCTCGGCTGCAGCCCCGGGCTGCTGCCGGGCCCGGGCCGCGGGCGGAGCCGGTTAAGCAGCGTTTAATCGGGGCGGCGCAGGCTGCGCCCGGCTCTGTCCACACTGCAGCACCGGATTACTCTGCTTCGGCTCGCTCTCGCCAGCCCTTTCTAGCCACGAAGCGGCAGCTGATTTACTAGTTGAACTATTTACTTATGCTTTTGAATAGCCGGTGGGCGCCTTTGTATTTAAATACAATTGCGTTTGTCTCCTTCGTACTTTTTGATGCAGAAAATGGGCAGAAAATGTCTCTTTACAACAGATCGGTCTGTTGTAACGATCGTGGCCGAACCCCAGATACTGGGGGAGAAATGCAAAAGAAAAACTAGAGAATGATCTTGAGGAGTGGTGCTTTTGTTCTGGAGCTGAGCAAGGGCTTGGAACCCAAAAGGTTGTTTATTTATGTATGTATTTATTTAAGCCGCATTAGATGACATACCAGTATAATCTTCTATGAGTTTTGCTTTACAGATGTTCCAGAGCGGTCCCAGCTGCACTAACCCTCCTGCCGCAGTAGCTCTTTAGCAGCCTGCTGTGCCCTACCCGTGGCTAGGGCTGGATTTCCCAAAGTACTTGGCACTGTAACTGAGATTTTTAGGCTAGGTAAAATTTTCAGGTTTTTTTTTACTTTCTGGTTTTTTTTCCATTAAAATGGTGGCACTGCAATATCGATACTCAGGAGAGCAATGATAATCTGCTGGATACTAATGTTTCACTGTTAAGTACCTTCATGAGCGCCTGTTATTTGTGAAAACCCAGACACTTAAACTCCTCCACGGGAGGATGCAGGTGCTAAACTCTTTTGGCGGCTGCATTCTCCCTATAAACATCTATGAGTCCTGTCTAGTTTACAAAATTATTTCTATTGACACCATCTCATGTCAGTCAGATATTCACGAGCTAAATAATAGTTCATTCTTCTGAAACTTTCAAATGCGAGGCTGATGTTTTGAAGGGTATGAAGAAGTCAAATGTTTCCATAAATTGCACTAGTAAAATGAAATTCCAGATTGCTATGGGATTTCTAGTCTTACAGAGTTAGACCTTTGTCGCTGTCTGACTACTGATCATTAGGTTTTTGTCTTCAAATTGTCATCTCATTACCTCTGAATAAAGAATGGAATTTTTGCCTTTTCTAAAACCAGTAATTTTATGCCATATATAGCTTAAACTCTGCCATGGGGTGAGCAACCAGTACACCTCCTGGCTAATCTAGAAGAACAACTGGAAATGACCGTCCCTACTTTGCATTTACAAGCGTGTAAGCTTTGCTGTCAAGCAGCAGCTAGTTGTGGCGAGGGCAAGACAGAAGGAAACAGGGGACTTAGGAAGGCAATGCTACTTGTGATAAAGAGGAGAGAAAAGCCAGTTTATGATTCTGACATTTTCACATGTTCCCAGGTGAAACTTTGGTACAAAATCTGAGATCTTCAGGGTCCAGGACTCTCTTTGTATGAGCTCTGCCTGTCCCGGATCCAATTACATGGCACACAGATCAGCCGGGGCTGAAGGTTCAAGATACTGCTGTGTAACAAGAAGGGCAAAGCCCCAGAGCACTTTCATAGCAACAAACCACAACTCATCTTAGCCTTCTTGGCAAGGTAAATACCCTCGTTTCTTTTTCTAAAAGATTTCTCATTGGGCTTCAGCCTCTGTTTATTCAGTTCATGGATATATGAAGTAATGAATGGTACCTGAGATTAGTACCCTTGCAGAACTGAGACCTGACTGGTTCATTAGTGTCACAGTATCAAATTGCAATAGTCCAAATGGTCAAACAGAAGATACGTGAGAAATGTTCGGTGTTTTCTTCAGTGTGAATTCTGAACTAGAAGAGAAAAATATGAAAATCTGTTATTTCAAGACCGCTTCTAACAATTTCTTTAATGTGAATTTTATACTCCTGGTACAATGTAGGAAGTCCCAGAGACTGAAGTCACTCTGTTTATTCACAGAACAGACATGGCGTTAAGAAACACAGGTCCAAGTTTCCCCACTCTGCTCTGCCCCTAGGCAACGGCAGCAAGGACAACTGTGTCTCTGGATGCGAATCAACTTCTGCATCCTGTTCAAGATGCTTTGTCTGCTGCTGGGTCTTGTCTGTGTGGTGAGATCTTTGCATTAGCTAAATCAGAGCTGTTGTGTCTACACTGCTTTTAGCTTAATTTTACTAGGAAGCAGTTGAATGTGTGAATTCCTTTTTGTTTAAAAGGAACTTGGTAGCTGAAATAAAAATGGTGCTGGCAAGGAATGACTAAAGTTCAACTGGTGTGATGACCATCTCTATTAGACCACACTCAAGACAGTGAGAATGAACATCGATGCTGAAGATAACTGGCTATTAGGGAAAAAAAAAAAACAGAAAAAAAAAATTATAATTAAACACCCAGTCTGTGAGATTAGGAGGACTGAAATTTTGAAAAATATTGTTTGCGAGTAGCCTTGGTGTGACGGATGGGAACCCAAATGTAGGATGTATCTTTTACCAAGATAAAATTGGTTCTCTACCTGGTTAATAACAATATAAACCCAAAACCTCACAGCTATACAAACACTCCAGCTGGACATCTAAGAGCACTGAAGACAACCACTTTTAGCCTAGTATGTGGATAAAGTGAGGATATGCATGTACCCCAGCACAGGCGTGCAGCCTCCATGCACCAGGGGATCGCCTAACGCACACATCCCTTCACACGATTTTATGCAGGGGGCGTGCCCCATCTTTCCTGTTTTAATAAAAGATGTATTCCCTAGTATCCCCTGTCTTCAGTGAGAAGACAGGGAGAGGAAAGAGGAGGAACGCCCATGAAAGCCTGAGAAGCCAGGCAGGGCAGGTGGGGAGCAGAAGAGGACCCCCAGTGCAACTGAGGAGCTGGGGGATGTTTAGAAAACCCCACACAATAGTGGGATGGATTTTGGGTGTCAGGGTGTCTGCTGAGCCCTCGGTGAGGACAGGGCACACTCAGGGGAACAGCGCAGCAGAAGGTGTGCACCATATGTGCCCAGCTCAGCTCAGCAGCTCTGAAACTTCTGAGAAGTTGAAAGGGGAGAAAACTTCCCCAAAACGTGACTCCTGTAGGAAAACGGATGGTCATGCCTTTTTATCTTTGTTTCATTATTCCCCCTGAAAGGAAGAGAGCTGTTATATGAAAGGTATTTTTTTTATTGCGGTGCTAAAGTGGCAGTTTTTCGGGCAAGTTCACCTCACCACCTTCGAAAGGTAGCAATTTGTGCAATAGTATTAGTCCAGCCGTATAAAATAAGGCCTTAAAATAGCAGTCAGTCTGAAGACAAACAGAGATAAAGCCAAGGTACGTATTACTTTAACAAATCATCTGTATTTGAAAAACAGGATTATAAATAAGCAGTTTAAACAACTCTTAAAAAACAAAACAAAACCAAAAAAAAACCCAACCCCCCAAGCTTCCATAACTATTTTTAAACTAGGTTAGCTTTCATCTTTTCATTTTTGTTTCTTCTATTTTCTTTATGCCACTTGTCAAAGGATACTAAACGTGTACTGCTCTAGTTCGTTCTTTTTTCGCTAGTCTGACATCTCTTTAGTTGACTGATAAGTAGTTATTGAAGTATTACACAAGCTGTAGTTACAATTGTGTCTTCATTAATTGCTTTTAAATTATTCAGTTTATCACAGATAGAGATATGTTACAACATTATTTTTTTCTGCTTTACGTGCATGAAAACAAAACTTTAAAAACCTTCCGTCACTTAGAGTTTAGGTTCTTCAGTGCAAGGATGCTCCCTCCACTTCTGTAAATCACAATTTTCATGCTGGCCAATAAACAATGATTTTTTATTTTTAATTTTGCTGATTACTTGTAATCCAAAATCAAAATCTCTCTAGACCAGAGGGAGGTTTAAACTTTAGAAATCATAAATTTATGAAACATCTTTTAAAGGAGATTTTTGCTGCTACTGATGTTCTAAGAACTCTCCCTTTAGCTTATATTTCTCTCATTATTCAGCAAAACGTGAATATAATGGAAGTAAAATACTTTTTTTTTTTTTTATTTATTTAAAATATCCTTAATTAAAAGTATTAATAACAAGGCTTGTTCCAAGATGTGGGAAAGATGACTGGTTGTCTTCAAAGCAGCTTAGAAAAGCTCCCTTTCTTTGGTGAAATCAGGTTCTCTGAGCAGCTCTGAGGAGACTATTGCACTAATTCCACCTCAGGAACAGTTCCCTCCTAGGTCCCTGAAAGAAAGACGGAAAAACACGCTGTCCTTTTGTGTACGACATGCCAGCAATTCTACTGCTTCAAATCACTTTTCTATTCTTACATGCCCGTTGCATCTCTAATGGAGGGTTTGCCAATAGAAACTTCAGGAAAGTGTTATTACCGTCTTAACCACAATTGTTAAATAATATTAAAAATTGCGTAGTGCAGCCTTTGGAGAGCGAGGAGGATTCAATTCAAGATCTGTGCGTGTGGGCTCATTCTGAGGAAAAAAATAATTGTCCATTCAAAGCGCAGTATTTTGTGCTTGTAATTAGAGGACATGACAGTGATTATAAATGGATATTGATGCACCTATTTTCACCACAATTTCAGTAGCCTGGGGAAATTGGATGCTAATCATGGTTTACAATGCCATTTGATATTTGGGTCTTTTTGCTTGAGAAGAGGTGAAAAAACATCTTTGCACATACATAGGGACATGCACAAAATAACAAAAGACATTTAAATACACAATCTTTCCTATAAACATGGTCTTCATACTATACCTTGTTCTTCTCTTTTGCAAAGCCAAAGGATGCATGCACTACTATAATTTTTAACTTTTTACGTGGCCATTGTGTTGGAAAACTGAATAAAGTATTTCATTACCTTGTGTTTAGCTCTGTTCAGATGGAATCTGAAATACAGATCACTATTAACCTTTCCCTTTATTATTTATTATTATATTATTGTTTTGCTTATAATATTTAATTTTCTCTAGATACATTTGTGTTTACAGTAAATTTCTTCAATAAAGGCAATATCAACTATCACAAGGATTATAAAAAAAATTTCTGTATCAGTCTGCATTTTAAGTTAATAGTTCTCATCCTTTCATTGCTCTTTAATATTACTGAAGGAAAAACAAACAACCCCCCCAAACCCAAAACCCCAGCTTTGCTCTCTCTTCAATTCTCACAAGATTTCTTTACTTTTATTGTATTAAACATTGAATTGAAAGTAATGAATAAATGGAATTGAACAGGAAAATGGCTTTAAACTGAAATAGGGTAGATTTATATTAGATATAAGTAAGAAATTCTTCCCTGTGAGGGTGGTGAGGCACTGGAGCAGGTTGCCCAGAGAAGCTGTGGAGGCCCCATCCCTGGCAGTGTTCAAGGCCAGGTTGGATGGGGCTTTGGGCAACCTGGTCTAGTGGAGGGTGTCCCTGCCCATGGCAGGGGGGTTGGAACTAGATGATATTTGAGGTCCCTTCCAACCCAAACCATTCTGTGATTCTACAAGAAAACAAGGAAAAATAAAAGCTATTATTGTCAAGAACTGATTTAGCACTGTAAGTCACACCAATATTTAGTTGCATTTTCTGATTTTCTTTAAAGCTTCCAAACAGGAATTGTACTGTTGAGTTTTTGTTTTTCTTTATATTACATGAAAGACAACATAGATTGTTTTCTGAACAATGCGTGTGTATGTGTATATATATGAAATAAAATATATAGATGAAATAAAAATGTTTTAAAAGATATTCTTATTCAAATACTCATGTTGACTTTATTGGTGGAAAAACATTTATTGTATGATTGGTAATTATGAACTCTTGTCTCCCACAAAGACAAGCCCTTAAAAAATAATTTAAAAAATGTCTTCTATAGTTTTTGCATCAACAAACATGTAAAATGCTTTATGTCACAACTGACCCAAATTTTCCCCCATTTTTTTCTTTTTTGTTGGGGAAGCTCATAAAATGTAGGTTGAAGTTAAGTTTGCCAAGTGAAGAATTTTAAAGTTAAATAATTCCCTGTATGTGTGCAAAAGTATGCATTCTTCCCATCTTTTGGAGCGTTACAGTATAACCACCAGACATCTGATTCTGCAGTGTAACTTTCCAGACTCAGAGAACCATCATGCCTCTTAGGGGATATTCTCCAAAACTTACGGAGCATAAAGCCCTAGATACGAAGCCTTCAGTGATAGTCTTTCCAGAACACATCTTCAATCTTTTTCTAGTCTTGGCCTTCCTTTTCGCTTATTGTTGCTCTCCAGTTTGCAAAAATTGAAGCTTTTGCAATGACACTTCATGCATAATGCATATACATCTTATCCCGCTGCCCTCCTTACATTTTGAATCTGCTGGCTAAGTTCAACCAAACTTGATAAAGGAATCAAATTCTTAAAGCTTCACAAAAAGAGGTGGCTTGGTAGAGAAGAGGAAGGTTTTACTGTTGCACTGAATATGTGCTGCGACTTCATCCCTTGTTACACATGGCTCCGCATGAGACAATGCCCATATCCATGCCCAGGCTACGCCAGACACATAGAGCTTAGGCCTTCTTGGATGCTGGAGTGAAATGGTTTAAAGACACCAATCTATATGAAAATTCTGCCAATTGTGATGTTCAAATCCTTTTGCTTTCCTGTCTTACCGTTCCCTGCATTACTGTAGATGTCCCTACCTTCCTTACCAAGTGCCTCTGATACAGTACCAGGTAAGCAATGGATTATTTTGTTACTCTTTAAATTAAAAGCCCAGTGAGGCCTTTAAATTAATTCATATACATTTGATAATGTCATCATTTTAAAAACTGGGCAAATTATGACTTGTAACATATTGAAAGTTTCACGAATTGCAGATTCCCAAGTGTTCTGTCTTTAGATCTAATTACTGGAGATGATTACATTCAGAACCTTTGCAATTGCAGAGTCTGGCGATACAGATTTCACTCTAATGAAAAAAGTTACGTGGCTCAGAAATCGTGACTTAGGCTATGAGCTGTCAGAGTAGAGGAAAAAATCATCAGAGTAAACAGTCTTTGGGCTAGAACTTGAGTTGGGAAATAGGAAAAAAGATTATCTTAATTATCTTTCTGTGTTTGCACGCAGGACCTAGACAGCCCCCCGTGTGTAGGCACTGCACTCTCTCATCTTCCCTTTTCAATGCTACTTTTACTAGTCCACACTGACTTGTTTCCTTAGTAAGATATTGAGTGCATAGCTGAATAGCTGGTATACTATGTCCCTTAAATGTGAACAAAAATTTGAGTGCTCATTCGTGCAAAATCGTGGTACCTTGTTCGGTTGTTACCACCAGGCCTTGACATACTGATGTCCTTAGGACCACTGTAGCAAACAGGGTGCTCAAGCACCATGGTACAAGGTCTAACATGAGAGAAACAGAGGTGTTCTGTAATTGTGATCATGAATGCAAGTTGGTCGTGCTGGCTGAATTTACAGTTTGTTGGCAGAAGATAACAGGGAACAGCGCAAAGACCCTGGCGACCCACAGTACTGCTTGAGAGTTGTTACAGGCAGGGCATGGTAAATAATTGACTTTTCAGATTAGGTGCTTATAAGATCAGTGAAGAAGGTGACAGCTTAGCTGGTCACAAAAACTCCCCTGTGACACTAATGACCAATAGCTCAGGGACCAAACACCATGCAGAACTACAAATTCCCTCCCTCCCCTGCCTGCGGACATTTAAACCCCTAGTTCTACCTTCCTATTAAAATACCTTCACCACCAGGCTACTGGTGATTAAATTCTCTCTTGGTGCTGTTCAGCTTTATACACGTGAAACATTTTGTTGGAGAACAGGCCAGGACTCAAGTCACCACCGCTGTCAAGGCAGGAAGAAGTAAGCAAAGCTCATCTAATGCTGGTCTACAGCTCAGCTCAGAGCTTAGAAACAGATTGGATTCGAGCTGTGTTTTCTTCTAATATTTGTGTGATATTTAACACTAACCAGAAAATATTCCATAAACATGACCCAAATAAATTTTCATGTGAATAGGGCCTTGTGTTCTAAGGTGTCAGTCCTTACTTCTGCAAATCCTGTATAACTTGTTTTTAGAAGAGAGGTCATAGACCAAGAACTGCCAAAAACTCCAGCTAAAAAAATAAATATTGCATCTTGCTCTAGGGGTAAAATGGGTTTTGGAGACATATAAGGATAATAAACCCAATCAGCCATAAACTGGTTTCCCTGAACCACCCAGCCCTCACTTGGTAATCCTCATAGGGTGTTAAACTCTTGCCTTCAAAGGTTTTTTTAAAATAGGTCCATCCTTCCCCCATTATTAAAATTAATGAGGCTTTAACACGATTACTGACTCCTAATGCAGATTCAGGCTGCTGAACCGGTGTGGTAATTTCATACAGAGCTATATCTCAGCTTCTGCCTAAGAACAGCAGCAGCAGTAGAGAAGAAGAAAAGGAAGATCAATGCACCTGGTACCTTCAAGAGGCAGGAAGCCTTTCCACACTCCTAGCTTAGCTAGTCGAGCAGGTAACTACAGTAATAAGGAGCCAGTTTGTCATAGGATCTGAGCCTACTGGGCACTGAACTGCTGAAAAATGTGGCAATCAGTATCACAGAGGAAACAAATGAGTGTCCAGGAATTCTGAAAATTTAGCCCTTAGCAGGCCCAAAAAACACTGCCCAGTATTTTTACTTGGTTTCTAATCGCAGTTCAGCCCCTATCACAGTTTTCTCAAAGAAAGCTATCAGCTGAGAAAGCAATCTAGGTGTTGACATTGAAGAGAGCTTTGTTGCACTAGCTGTTTGATTTCTGAAACTTAGGCAATTGCAATTCTTTCCTTCCTCATGTCATCTTTTGTCTTCTTTTTATTACAAGGCTCCGCTTAACTTTTTTTTTCCTGACAGATTCAAGAACAGGTGTTTATTTGCACATTTACAGTTTTCATGGACTATTGGGATGAATTATAGAACTTTCATTCAAGAAATTAAGTTTTGCTTTACACCAGTAACTTCTACATAAAGATCATTCAAAGAACTGGGAACCGAAGTTATTTCCTAGCGCTAAAGATGTCATACCATTCACTCTGTTATGCCTGATTCTCTGTTGGAGTTTCATTTTCCTCCTGTATCTGTTGGAAATCAATCACTTCCAATTGTGGTTTGTTTTTTGTTTTTAATTAAGGCAACTAACCATTGATATGAGTTATAGCCACAATAGTAGATGCCCTTACCACTACTCCATCAAAGACTGGCTGGGGCCTTTGGAGAGATCCTTACATAACAGCTTGCAACCACCCTAAGCAGTCACATTTCTCTCTGTAAATTAAATTTCTTTTAAAAGTCTCATTTTATCCTGAGGCTGAATTTCTGTTCCAGTAAATTCTGATCTACAGAGACATCTACTTCCCATTGAAGTTGATCAGAGCTGCAGGTGACCGGTGCCTCTACAGCTCAGACCCCTAGGCTGGATTTCTCCCAGAGTACGAATATGTTATTAATACAAGCTAGCTATCTTTGGCTAAAAGCCTAGTGAAAAACACTTTTGTGCCTTTCACAGAAGTGATATGGTTGATTATGGTGCAAACTCCCAACTCTCCTTCTCAAAGTTTTTTGCCTGGAGTTTATTTCAAAATACTTTTTTTTTTTTTTTTCCCTAGCAAAGCCTTAAGTAAGGAGTAAACATGTAATGACAGGCGCTCAGAAGTTTTCTACTTTTTCAATTAAGCAGTATTCAATGAGATAAAGGAAAAAGAAAACAAACTCCTTCCTTCCCCAATGCTTTTTTTCTCAGTTGGTATTAATTTTTCTTTAGAAAAATAGAGGTTATAACTGCTTTTGGAAAAAGAAAATATCAAGCACACCTGAGGTTTTAAACAAACAGTTCCTGCTGTTAAACAAATCCATGGTGAATTGTAGATGGAAGAAAAATCCCTGAAGCAGAGGCAAAAATCCAGTAGTAGTTCACCGGGTCTGTATCTAGGCTCTTCCTTTGGTACTAATGGGATTTCTTTGATAGGTTGACTCAGGCTTTTGATAGAAGCAAGATTTAATGAGAATATGTTCGCAGCTTTCTTTGCTGCTTTATTTCATATGTTTGGTTTTCAGGTTTGGTGTTATACGCTGCTTTTTAGAGTCTGCATTGCACAGATCACAACTGTAATTTAATTTCTATGCTCTTTTGTGTTGCAGTGCTCGGATTACACAAGAAAAAGCTACTCTGTTTTGATGTGTACCTGACAGAGATTAATTTGACAGGAAGTCAGGTTCAAATTAAAGAATAACGTTTTACCCTTATTCTTAGCAACTCAAGATTGCCAGACATACCACAGGATAAAAGAAGCTGTGTGGATAGACCTGTTACTCTTTTAACTTGCCAGTTGGCAGCTGCACAATCAAGGGCTCTTGAATTATTAGATATGTTTTATTATTTGGTTGTTGAGTTATGGCAAATGGGTTCCACAATTCTTCTTCATCTTAAACAGAGGTTTCAGTAGGTGATTCAGGAAGAAACCTGCCTTAGATGATCCATTAAGTCCTTATCTAGAGGAGAGAAATTTAGTGGTGTACTGGTGTGAGGAACCCTCAGTCCCCAGGGTTAATTGATACAATTGCTGAAAAGGGCTGTCAGAGCCAAACAGTCACTTCTATCAAGGCTGTAGGAGCTAGATGACAAGACTCAGGTCAAATCTCTCAGCACAGATATATGCAATATTTTGTCAGCTGCATCGATGCTGCATTGGGGAGAGAAAGAAGTAGTAATACAGGCAAAGCTGGAGCGCTTTGTCCAGCCTGCTGGGGCATCATAGCTTGGATTTTTTATTCTCAGGATGGAACTAGCATAAAGAAATAATGAATTATTTTAGCTCTAGTCACCCAAGAAGAATTTGGAAAATAGACCTGAAAATGTCATCCTACAATTGCATACTTAAAATAAAACAAAACCACAGAACCCCCAGAAAAATCAAAACAAAAAAATCCTCTTCCTTCCTTCCTCCAATCTTTTCCCTCCCCACACACAATAAAGCCCCCACTGGAATGACAAAGAAAAGATATCTCAACTCTGCCTGGAGAATTGCTCTGGCAATGCAGCAAGCTGCATGCCTGGGAGAAAGATAGGGAAGCGAGAAGAAGGCAGAGGGCCAGTGGGCAGGTTTCATGGGGAGGGTTGGGCTGGAACTTCAGCATCATCAAACTGTGTTTGCAAAAACCTTTGATTTTTGACAGGTATGTATATTCATAGAAAAAGATATGGTAGAAAGTTTACTGAACTAGTCCAATCTTCTGGTTTACTGTCTCTATTTAGAGTTTTCTTTGAGATCATCACACTATGAAAGGCAGAATATGAAAGGATGTGTTCAGGATGGAGAATACATCTGAGCAAGACTTCTGCAGTGTTTCTGAATCACTGACGTGTAATAACTAAAGTGATTTCTGATTCTTTTCAAGAAGTAGAAAGTTGGATTGTGATAAAATTAAATAATTCATATTAAATTTTATTTGGTGGTGAAGGGTTGAATGACATCCCAAAACACCTAATTTTCATTCCCGAAAGTCACAGTTACTTCAGTAACACTCTCAGTGCTGCACCTTTGTATTTGTCCAGCCCCACGTCTATGATTTATAGACATCTCAACATCTCAACATCTCTCTCCAAATCAAGGATTATTTACGTAAGTGTGGAGAAAGAAACACAGGCATCAGAGATCATCCAATGGGTCTGACTCACTAGTATCTTGTAAGGGCAGTAAAGCATAAACACGATTTCCTGCATCCTATTCAATTGCCCCAGCCACCTGGTAACTGCCACCCAAACACCTCGTGATGAAAATCCCAGTGAAGCAGCTACATTTTCATCACTGCATTCAGTCTGTTTCAATCAATTGGGACTATTTGACAGAAACTTCTCATGAACAAGTCTCCTTCCAGCAGAATGCAGGACTCTATTGTAAGGCTTTCATTTGTGGGAGAAGATAATTGCTTCTGATTTTTGCTTTCACTTCTAGCTCAAGATAGACCTACTAGACCTTTTCGCCTCCACTGTTCTTCCTTGAGTGTCTGGGCTTTATTACAATATTGTGTTTATTCAGCTGCTTCAACAGATTTACTCCTGTGTGCATGTAAAGTAAACTAAGAATAGAATGAATCTTCCCATATTCCTCCTTTTATGCCATACACCCTTCTCCTCCACAGTATCCAAAATGTAGGTACAACCCAAGAGTGGATATATGTGCCAGTGCACGTACGTTCTTGGTGCTGACCATAGCAGGATGACCCAGTATATTCTATTCCTTCATTCCTCTCACCGGAGAATAAAATATTTTAGTTTTGCAAAGAAAATAGAAACCTAGACATCTCTTTGAAACAAACTATGTGAGGAGTTCTTGGGGAAAACAAGGCTGTAGCAGAGAAGCTAAATTAATTTTTTGGTATTTGCTCATGGGAGAACCTTTCTTTACAGGGGTGCA
>VWZZ01008347.1:18701-72037 GCA_013399095.1 Psophia crepitans | reverse complement strand
CAGAGAAGCTAAATTAATTTTTTGGTATTTGCTCACTGTGGGAGAACCTTTCTTTACAGGGGTGCATCAAAGGTTGTATGTCAAACTGAAGGTTTCAAAACAAAGTTGATATAAAGAACAGCAACCATTTCTCAAACTTCAGCCAAGAGTTGTTACCATTAGGTAACTGAACTATAACAGCAATGTTCAATTTCTCACATCAGCCTTGGTATCAGAAGAATGTAATGTGAACTTCTTTAAGGGTTTCATGGGGTTCCATAGATAGCAAAATAGCCTGACATAATGTGAAGATCTGTAGAAGAAAATCTGACTTATGTAGTGCCTAAAACAATAGTGAAGAATAGAAGTAGTAGGCATATAAACAAAATAGTATACTATGGAGAGTCAAGCAGGACATTTATGCCTCTCAAAACTGTTGGCATTCTTTAAGGAAACCAAGAAGAGTGTAGATGAATATGATCCAGCTGATAACATTAGTCTGGAGGGGAGAATGTTTTTAAAATTCTTTCCCAAAGAATTTTAACTAAGAAGGGTAAAGAGGAAGGCATTCTCATGAGCTAATAACGGACTAAAGGTCAGCAATAAAGCATTAGTTTTCACAGTGGAAGGAAATAGGCATCTGTGCTGTGGCCTATTCAATCTACTGTATTCATAAACGATCTAGAAAAGGAATTGGATAGGAAGAAAGTAGTCTGAGGGATAAAAATGGAAGCTGACTGAGAGCCATTGCAGATATCTTATACTGAAAAAAAAGAGAAATAAAATTGCAGGTGAAATACCACATCAGTAAAGCAAAGTAAAGCGTGAGGGGAAAAAAAAAAAGAATTCCAGCTAGTCCATATTGATGAACTGTAAAGTAGTAGGAAAGAGAGTTTTGAGTTGTAATAGATAACTCTAAGAAAACAACATCTTGAAGTTAGTCAAAAGGGGACTGGGATCTCAGGCATTATTTTGGAAAGTATGGAGAACTGCCATACATGCGATTTTGATTCCGATCATCTCTTAATGAATGCAGTTGGCTGAGGAAAGGAACAGAAAAATGTGACAAGCATGAAAAAAGAAGTCAACCAACAAGGAGAGACTGCATATACCGAGATTCCTTAATCTATAAAAGAGATGACTGTGAAAACATGATATCCAGGAGTGACAGGAAGAAGGTGAACAGAGGATGATGATTCACACTTTTTCATGATATCAGAATTAGAAGAAAGCAAAGGAAGACATATTTTGACCATATCTTCCATACTGAACTGTGAAATTGATTGCCAAAAGATCTTGCCGATGAACATGCGTTTGGGAAATAAACTCACTTAGACACAGACATGCAACCACACAGTGTGCTAGCTCTAGTCTCCCTTTGTCATTTACTACCGACCGCTTTCAGAGGTAAGATATCCACCTTGGAATTTTAATCTAGTACATAACAGCTGGTTTTCTGTCCTTTACTGCACTAGCAAGGAGGCGTGTGTCCTCCATCTCCTCTATGAGCCCAGTGAAGTGCTATTTCAGGAATTATTCTGCATGTTCCGAATTTCTTTCCCAACAGTGTCTAGTTCCTCTGAAGTTAACCTTATGTTCAGAGTGATGGGAGGCTTCCAGTTTCAGTGCCACTTCTGGCACAATGCCGGACTTCACTTTCAGTTTTCTACAAGGTACTGTCTTGTTATATTCGACATTTTACGATTTTTGGTTTGCCTCTGAAATGCTTACGCTGTCGGGCCACATAGTAGTGTTTATTATTGAAATTTTTCTAACCATTTTTAAAAATTAGTTCTTATGACCAGCTTTGGCCTATCTGAATTTGGAGACAGACTATGATAGATTGCCAAGAAGAATGATATGCCTTTTAGGACTGTTTTTTCTAAATATAGGAAAGAAAAAAAGCAGCAAAGTGGAATAGAGCAAAAAGATACAGATAAAACAGGAAAGAATTGGGAGACTTTGACCACGCAGAATCATTATGTGATAAGATTCCATACCTAAATGCCATCAGTATATATTAAACGTGTTACATAAGGTATAATTGACCACCCAGTCAGGATGCCAGTGAAGACTGCACAATGCTGTAAATTATTATATATACCATAATGAAGTAATAGAAGAACACACTTATCCCCAGTGATAAGCATTTGGATACATTTCACAAGAAGTAGTGATGCAGAGACAAAATTTTTAGACATTATAATGGATTTGCATATTAAATTAGACTATTTTTTGGAACATTAAGAATTTACAAAAGGAAAATTTAATCCCAATCAACACAGTTAAACCTGTATCTGACAACGACCCACTCTGTCACAGTAGTTAAAAAGCCAAAATATTCACTACATAACATTTAGCTTAAAAAAATAGAATTACATGAGAAGCTATGAAAAAGGACTGAAAGAAGCACTGAAAAGGGTAAACTGCTTTCAGGTATTGGAAGACTGTTTAGAGACACTCTGTTGGTGGCCCAGACTAAACCAAGATTGCTTATCAAGAAGAATACTAGAACAACAAGAAAAAGATTATGTAGTTTTAATGGCAGAGAAGGCTAACACAATTAGTAGACTGCTTCAAGGTTTGAAATTGTGTTCAAATGAAGGAAATATGAAAATGGTGATATATATGTAGAACTTCAATAAAATATAAAATATATTGACTACAATAGAGAACGTATTACAGGGATGTATTAACACAATATATTTGTGTTATATACATAAACAGAGATTTTAGAAAATATAAAAGTACAAAACCAGCAATTTAAATGTAAACCTAGAACATGACAGAGCAAAAAAAGCATTCTTGAGGAACACCTGGTAAAAAATTCAAATTTGTTCAGAACTTTTCCCAAAACATCAGAAATGAGAAAACTAGTAAAATGCCAAATGGAAAATGAGAAACAATAGGAGTAGTCAGGGGGAATAAGACTATATGTAAAAAATGAAAGTAATCTTATTTTATTGCCATGAAACAGACAATCTTAGGTAGATTTCTGTGCCAGAGTCCTTCTTTACAGGATGCTAGTTTATGAAATTATGACCAGAACTGAAGTATCAGCAAGAGAGCCTTTATAACAAATAAATAGAATTTTTCATAAACCATCAGAACAGAGTTCTAATATTTCTAATGGAAGTCCAGGAATTCTAAAGAAATTTAAATATGAAATTGGTAACAGTTGAATACCATGTACAACATACCACTTATATTGGCCGTGCTGTCAGAGAAATAGAAGATATTTTTATAATGCCAGTTACATATTTTTCAAAAGGCATCCAAAAGTACTTATGGATCAGGAATTTTGATTTGTCTGACATGCAAATTATGTGAGGCCATAATATGTACAGGAATGTATAAACAGATGGCAAATGTATTATAATGAGGAATAAATCATGCCTCACAAATTTCTTGAAATTCTCCAGGAAAAAAGAACATGGAAATATGGCAAAGAAGGATCCAATTAGTGAAATGGATTAAATTGCACTTTCCCATAAAACTTTAGACAAAGTCCTTCAACAAAAGGTGCTAAAAAACTACTGTGGTACAGGAGAAAGATCTGCTTGTGTACAGGAAACTGGCTAAAAGGCAGGAAACAACACGGACAGACAGGAGTGGCAGCATCCCCTGGGGCCAGCTCTTTTTTTAAAACGATAATAAGAGAAACGTGGAGAAGGGGTGAAAAAAGGAGAGACAAAGTTTCATATAGTGTGACAATCAATGTTAAAACAAAGGGCAAACAGATGATGGACTCAGCATTGGGTTTATTATCACTTAGGAAAGACTCCTGAGGCACTGTTGGTAGGTATTCAAAACCTACTCTACAGAAGTCACTGGCAGTCAAAGAGAAAAATGAAATAGTAGGAACTATTAGGAAGAAACAGAAAACAAATAGGAGACCATCATTATGACATTGCATAAATTCCTTCCCCGAAATGTTATATTATGGTACCAAAGGGACCTATGAAGATAAACAGAAGAGCTAAATAATATTTATAGGTATAAAATGATTTATATTTTAGAGAAAATAAATATAAAAGACTACAACAGTTTAACGAAGACATTACTTTTGGGTATAGGGAGCAAGGGGAAAAATCTGTTGGATAACCATGAAACTGTACGAGGAAGGAGTTAAGGGAACAATTTTTCAGCGTTTGTTATTCTATAGAAAACTAGTAAATAAACTACTGTAAAGCAAACCAAACTCACTGATTTTTAATATAATACATACTTAAATAGTGGGATTTGTTTTGACAGAATATTGTCTTTAAAGAGCAGTTAAAAATTAGGAAAGTAGTGTCAAAGACAACCTCTGGTTCAGGATGCCTTTAAACTGCAGACTGCCAAGAGCAAGAGTCAACACCATGAAAACTTTATTCCATTTTTGGCTTGTTTTTTCATTTTTTTCCCTAGCCGTCTGCTATGGGCTACTGTAAGAGACAGAAAAACAAGTCTAGAAATGGACCTCTGGCAGTTTTCTTATGTAAACCTGCCTTGTGTTTTTTGGGATTACATGTAGCCTCTCTTTAGCTGTACATGTTTGGTTTTTTAATTTTATTTGTTAGCATCTTTTCTGCCAGATTCACTGCAACTGGATGCCAGTTTAATTAAAAAAAACCCCACAACCATCAACCTCTACTTGATATTATTTCCTTCTCACAGCTTTGTACTTTTGGATTTTACTCAGGTTTTTATTACGGAATGATAGCTCTAGCCTATTGTTCTCTAAAAGGTCACCAGCAACTTATATTAAATAGTTTTAATTCCCTCTAACTATTCCCCATTGTCCAACACATTTTCTGAGATCCTAGAAAATACCATTTCTTTCCTTATTGATTTTTTCTTTACTATAAAACAAAGCATTGATTTTCTTCCTTCTGTCTTGTGTTTCTAATGGTACTCAAATTAATATGGTTCATTTGTATGCCACCTTACCAGTACTAATGCATCCTTCTTGTCAGACCAGCATCACCAATAATAGAATGTAGGACCCTCCACTTAATCAGAAACCTGATAAATGGTGCACCAGTTGACAAGAGCAATGGTTGGATTCAGTCTTCCTCTATGTCCTTGGGCAAGTCTCTTAATCTAGCTCACCCTTCAATTCTATGTGCACAGAATATGGAAACTGTTTATCTATCCCATACATATTTGAGGATGATAAAGACCTATTAGTGAATGTTACTTTTGCAGAGGCATTTTGCAGAGGCACAACACACGATCCCATTATTTGAACTCAGAAGAATGAACGTATCACAGTTTCACTGGCACAACCTCTCTCGCCACTGCAGTAATCAATAAGTTCTTGAAGCTGTAATATTCATCCTCTCTTGCTGAAAAGTCTCCTACTTTACAGGTGCTCCTCAGCATCACTGAATAAAATTTGTTTTTACAGAATAGGCAGGATTCTTAAACTCTTCTTGAAAAGAATTTGTTACCACTTGGTTTGCTTCCTGTGAGTTTCAGGTTCTTTGCTCTGTAATAGTTGCTAAATAGACCAACATTACCATTGTGCATTGCAGAATTACTAGGTATGCTCCTGTTGTGCCTGTTTGCCTAACATTTCTGTGACTCCCCAATATAATGTAATGCTTAACTAGCATTTATTATTTTCCTCTTTCTTTACCTCTTGGAGTATCATGGGGTTTCTGAAGTTTTTTTGTTTACTTTGTTGTTTTGTGTTTCTTTGAGTTTAATTTCAGTTTTGGCTTGTATATTTTAATTCCTTAATGTAAGTTGATGCAGATGCGTCCAGATGCAAAGCAGGCCAAAAGAACACAAATGTGAAGGGGTTTTGAAACAGCTATAAAAACTACCCATTGCTCAGGGATTTGGCAATAAAGTAAGTACCTTTTATACCTTAGGACTTGGTTCCACAAACTACCTACTCAGAACTGAGTGCTGGAAGAAGCGTCCCTAATAACCAAAGTGCTATTTGTGTCAATATGATCCCTGCCGAAAGAAAACATCTGCAGAGCTGGATTTAGCTCCAGCCAGTGCTTAGATCCTGAAAGAAGACCTAGTGCTATAGGATCATTCAGTCCAACTCAAAACCACATGGTAAGTGCATGAAGAAGTAGAATTCATTGACCATGGCATTAGAGAACACCCTTTTAAAAAGACTAGCTTCCTCGCTGGAGGAAGCCGGGTGTAGAACTACATGGCACTTGGAAATACATCAGCAAACAGGACCTCTGTCAAGCACCACTGGCCTGAAACTGTTCCTGAGCAAAATGCCAGGACCAGATTTGACAGACCAGACTCCAATAAACTTGTTTTTTCTTAAAGTTAAATGTTTCTAAAGCTGCATTTTCCTTATGCTTATGTTGTACAATACTGCTGTGGCTGATGTTGATAAGCTTAGGGGTGAGAAAAGAATGCCTTTCCTATGGACAAGATGTGAACAGAATAAAATGCTCTAAGTGATAGAAGAAAACTTGCTAATGTTTTTCATTCATTAAATTCTGTATCAATTCAGGAAGGAAAATACTTAAGTGAGATTGAATATAGTGAAGAAAACCAAATGCAGAAAAAATCCATGTTAGAAGTCAACTAATCCATTCATGCAAAGTTGCAGTACAAAGCATGTTGTACATCCAGGTAGTAGCTCATTTGTACTCTTCAAAGATAATTTTGCCAGTAAAATTGAGCATCAGAAGAAATGAGCACCACACAATAGAAAAATACAGTGTAAGTGAATCATTCATACTTGTCAGAATTTGCTGATTCTGGGGAATGTCTCCTGAGCCTGGAATGTATTCTTAAAAAACTGAAAAGAAGTCTTAAATACTGCACTCAAGTTGACAGCTCATTATCTTTTTTGAGCAAGGAAAAAAAGGTTGAGAGCTCACTAGTTTCAAGTACTTGTTAAATGGCTAATGAAAAAAGGCAGGCCTAAAAGTGAAAGAATCTCCAAATACACAGGCTACAGCTTAAATACAGGAGTTGCCTCGCTTCCCTGCGCACTACAGCATCGACCACCTAAGTCACATGAGACCCTTTAGCAGCTATGGCAATTGCACACACAGACAGTTAACTTACAGGCAAGTGTTCCAGAGAGACCTGGTATCTTCAGGGGTACCTGCTGTGTGTAAGGGAGTGGGCAGCATGTAATGAAATTCTCCTCAGGATGAGAACCATTCAATTGGAAAACTATTTATTTAGTAAATTGAGTAAGTCTGATACTGGACTGTGAAACTTTTACAGACCTCTTAATTTTTGAAGAGTAGGTTCAAACCCAGGAAAACACCCTATTGATAAAATGTTGTGAAACAGGTTGGTGATTCCCTTCATGGGAATTAAAACCCCATAGTGTATAAACCACCATTCACATAGACCATTGCTCACATTAACTGGCATCCTTAATTACAGTGCTAGGAAAGGCAGCAGGAATTCAACTGGCACCAAAAGCTGAACAACCTTCTCATTTTGTGTGTCAGCTTCATCCAGCCAGAAGTACAGGGGTGAGCAGTGAAGTGGCGTGTTGATCTGTTATGCAGATTAAGAGGATTTTTCCATATTAGCCTGAAATATTGCACCAAGACTAAATCCCTATCAATATTTAATTAAAGGTAAGCCATATATGACAGCTTTGTTAATAGGCCATGAAGCACCTCTACAAGTGACTCTGGCTGCTGTGTATAAGCCTTAGGTTTTCAAATGTTGGTAGCTGCATAGAAAGCAGCTGTGTTGATGGAAATCTCTCGGCTAAAAAAACCAGTGAAACTGTTTGAAAATATACCACCTCGTGCCTGCAATGAATGAAGAAATAATATAGGATCTGTAACTGCAGCAGCAAATAAACCACATCTCAGGACAGTAGTCTATAACCTTGATAGATAATTGAGAGGGCAATGTTAACATGACAGAGATAAAAATGCAGATGAGTAAAGAAAGTGATGTTCCGCATGTCAGCAAGCTTACCTAAAGAAGTCTCAGTCCTGGGATGGGGAGACAGTTCAGGCTAAATGATCTCCTCTGATGTCTCCCAAGGAAAAAGTGTTTTTCCCCTTCATACTACGGGTAAACAACACACAATCACAACTTCAGTCTGGTTAAAGTTGAAAGCAGTCAATTCATTTAAAATGAATGAAGTCCACTTGGAACAAACTTCACAAGCTAAAAGGAGAGAATGATGTAGCGCAATGAAAGGATCTGATAAAAGTGGTAGAGCTTTGTAATAGAAGTGAGGAAGCCAGCAGCTGGGAAGCCAGTCTGTGAAAAAAGGAAAGGATCAACACCTTTCATGTGGAGAAGAAAAAGGGAAAAAAAAAAAGAAGTTACATAACACACTGCAGCAGGTTTGATTTTTTCCTCTTCCCAGCCAGAAAATCCCTACAGGGGAGGGAGGGAAATTCGTAGTGAGCTTCATCCTGCTGTCCACAGGTAGGCAGAACTACAGGGCTCTGAAATTGAGATCAGGTCATTAAAATAGCAGATAAGTACTTGTGCGTTTCAGTCTACCCTGGAGCCCATGTAACAATCAGCTCTGGTAATGTTTGAACTCCAGTCATCTCCCTGGGGTTGTCCCATCTAATACAGACTCATCCTAAAACTCCATATAATCTTTGATACTCATCTGTCAGGTCCTGCACTTCTCATTTCCATGTTTAAACTTGCATGAAGTACTCAAAGGGCAATTTCATGGGTGCTTCCTGCTGTGCATGGTCAGAGGAGTTCCCCTGGTGCCATTGCCAGGGACTTTTAAACATCCTCATACCTTTTCTTCACTTTGATTCTGCATAAAGGGGCCAGAGCAAAGCTGCAGATTAGCATGGGAGCTCCAACAGAACAGCGTCTCCCTGAAATAGGTAGAGTGCATGTATTTGCATTAATGCTCAGTATGAAAGGCACACGTCTCGCTATGTGAATGTGTTTGTGAAATCAAATAACTTCCATCTGACTGACAAACTCTGTCCCAAAGAAAGTACTCTGAATAATCCATTACATAAATGGAAACAAAAGTGCCGCATATAAAAAGCAATGTATTTAAAGCTCGTTCATTTAAGAGACATTGGAACAAGAGCAGAAATCTAATACTCTAGTTTCACATCCTGTCAAAGGCATTTGTGTTTTAATGACAGTAAACAATTTCAGGGTACTTTTGAAATGTCACTGATCTTGGTTTGTAGTACTCAGAACTACAGCTGCCTTCTACTGCCCAGCTGGTGCTGGGAACTTGACTTCATTGATTCACGGTTTCATTGCATGTGTCCACCCTTTTAAATTCACTGGGTAGGAATTGTGAAGATACCGTGCATGGAGCAACAAGCTATAGCCGTTTGGCAAGGCTCAAAGCACACTACCAAAGTACTGATTTCCTCCAGTACTGGAACCACAAATTTGCATAATAGTGGGATTTATCAGTTATTAAGCTTTAATCTAATGATAATGGATTTTACAATACAGTGCTTCCCATTCCTGATAGCCTTAGAAATTCCTGGGGAACTGCTTGTTTTCCTGATGTTTGTGACACAAGTCCTCAGTCAGGAAGTTCAGAAAAGAAGCAGAAATTAAATAATTATTGAAGGTAACCTAAGTTGACCAGAATTTGATTCTCTCTTATTATTTGCAGACTTTCACTCTCTTGATAGAGCATGCGACAGCAGGGCTAGTAATGTTTAGTAAATGGTCTGATCTGTACTTACCACAGCAAACCACAGAGCTCCCTTTCACTTCTACAGTGCACAGAGACACTAAATTATCCTCTTTACTTAACTTAGTAAAATTTCCAGCTATCGAGCTGAAATCCCTAGAGTTTCAATTCTTTATCTCTACTTTTTGCATTCCCAAGTCTGAAAATACCACAGTTTCAGCCACTGGTAGGCGAGTTGGACGAGAAAGTATTTCCTTACCTTAAAAAAAGTGAATTGTGGCCTTTTTTTGAGCAGCATCACAGACAAATTGTGGGTTGAAGCCCAACCCTCATAAACATGAACATTTGTTTTTCTGATGAAGACCAGTTTTTTGACTTGAGAATTAAGAGATCGTGAGAATTCCTCGCTAACCATGCACCACAGATCGATGCAGCCCCTTCTGCAGCACATGTTGAAAGCACATGGCTATGACTTCCAAAAAAATGATGACAGTGTTTAGTACCCAAATCCTAGTGCTGTCTTCCCAAATGAAATATCTATCTCCTTCAGCTTTCTTTGAAGGCATTCTTGCTGTGCTAGACACATGTGAGTGACTTGCCTGTGTTTTGTGCTGCTCCTCTCCTCATTACAGCTGAAACAGCCCAAGATGAAGAGCTGGATTTTCTGAAGCCATATGTTCATTTCCTGAAAACTCAGTGAAATGGGAGGACTCAAGGATTGTGTGTGAACCAAAACAACGTTGTTCTCCTCCCAGTGCCCAAGCAAAACCCCAAACAGCCCAGCACTTCAGGCCATATGCGGCATATGAGTTGGCATCAGAGTCTTGCTTGGCAAGAAGTCTATGGATGCTACTTAAAATAAAACTGGAAAAAAAAAGCACAGCCTCAGCAGGCAAAGTCTTACACACAGCCTGGCTGAACAATCTGCTGGAGAGGAATATATACCCTGAAGAAATTCTTATACATGTATTCCCTTTCAGCGTTTTTCAATTCATCTTCCTCTCTGAAATTAACCCTGCGTAATCTTGTTCTCTTCAGAAAAGTTGATCTAGATTTACTTTTAGATAAACACACGCACAAACACACTTCCCCCCAATCTGGAACACAAAACCTGCAGAAAGAGAGTAAAGGAGGCCTTGGTTTGTGGGAAACACTGTTCTCCTGGTGTCTAACCAATTGTTTGTTAAACTGAAGCATTGATGACATCTTCCTTTTCAGCAGGGCTCTGAAGTCACTGAGGGAAAAGCTGTTTTGCTCTCTTTTTGCTCTTTTTGCCAGACAGAGAGCAGAGAGGAAGCTGTACTTCCCTCATGGGGAAGGCTCCATGGTGTAGTTCCCACTGGTTTTTGTACAAAGCACATCTCCCCTCTTACTGCGCTTGCAAGGAAGCCCAGCTTTAACGCGTGGCAGAGGCACAAGTCTCTCCTGCTACCATTATGGTCAAGTTGTCAAATCTGCTCTTTCAGAAGTCCCAGTTTGCTGTTGTGTTTTCATTCTCTCTGTGGTAGGGTGCAAAACCCAGCAGGCTGGCCAGCATCCCCGAGGAGCCTAAAGGTACCAAAAATTTCCTCATATGTCTTGGGAATGGGGGCTAGAAGAGGAGAGAGAAGCACTGCTTAGCTCCTGACTCGCAGCACAACAAAGAGCATGCGTAATGAAATCAGAACTCATCATTTACAGCACACGGGAAAAGCCCTGTATCCAGTTTTATAAACAAACTTACCTTTTCCTTCTCATAAGCGTAAACTTGATCTAATCTGTGTGTTTTTTAGTCTAGAGAGAGGCCCTGTCCTCTAGGAAATGCAGCTCATTTGCCCAGGGTAAATTAGTTACACACTAATTTGCATTCTCCAAGTGCTGAAATGCTTTGGCCGCCACTTCCTCTTAACTGGAATATTCTCTCAGGTTTGGAAGACCAAATGCTGTATTTCTCTCTTGTTTGTGCTTTCAAATTTAATGTGCTCATGTTATTTGAACTGAAAACACTGTTATTCCTGAATTTCCATATGAAAAATCTGCACATATAATAGTTATATACATATACAAATATTACGCATACATGCATTAGATACATGTAATCCCATTTTTAAGATTGTTAAAGATCCTTTTATTTTTTCAGCCATACAAAATGTTCTTTCTCTAATGAGTGCATGTGTGAAAGAAAAAGTTTTGAATAATACAAATAAACAGGCGTGTTCCAATTTCATCCAACATGAGACTGAACATTATTTTATTCAATACTAGCCACGCTGTAGCACTATTTGTGTATGTAGATGGGCATATGCATCGTCTGTTTTAGAACACATTGTCTGTGATCATTACCAGTACCCCAAGAATTACTACCAGAGCAGTGAGATAGATAACATTTCAGGTGAAGGAAGTAAGAACACTACAGGGATGTTTGTCCCCCGGTACAGCGTACTGAAGCAAATCTCTTTCAGGACCTCCTAGTTGCGTTTTCACTAAAATCCAAAAGTTTTTCAGAATTTCCTGGAGCCAACAGAGCTCCTCAGGTTCTTCGGCATGTGGTCTCAGACTTTGCTAGAAGTGACAAATGAAACATTTCTATCTTGTCAGCTACGAACTCAGGGTACACAGATATTTCCCCACTCCAGCAGCACTCAATGCATGAGACGTCATGTCTTATACCTCAAACACAGGGGGCATTTAACTGTCCCTGCCTTACATCTCCTCTTCCCTGCCACAGGTTCTCGCAGCTGCTCTTGTGGTCCCCAAGCAATAAAGAAGTTACAGCTCTGCATCTAAGGGAGAAAGTTTCTCCTCGTGGGACTTCCTACCCAGGAAGCAGAGCTAGCAGATATTTTTAGCAACGGCTTCACATCAGACACCTCACACTGCAGCATTCCTTGCTGCAAAGGTGTGTACCACACACAGGCTGAGGAAGGCCTAAGCTGAGACTGGAAAATGCTGATCATTTAGCCAGTCCTGCTTAGTGACATCAGGGCAGCGACTGCTGGATCAAGGGTTCCAAGCATTCAAAAGGTGGAGAGGAAAGCGACGTTTATAGAGGTTTGGCATATAATTGTCTCTGGGACTATCTGCATCGAGGAGCACAGAACTATCAGTTAAATTTTTCTTATTTCTTCCTTTTGTGATAGCAGTCTTATGAACAAATAGTTGATTCTGAGTAGCAATCGTTTGTAGAAAAAGATACTGGTATTAATTGAGTCCATGGTCTACTAGCTCACCTGTAGAAAACTGGTAAAAGTTCATCATATATGTCATTACCGATGGCAATAGTCATTAGATAGTCTCTAATGACTAGTGACAGAATTAATAAAAAAAGGAGACAAACATAGGATAATTCAAACACAATAAGCTGTTAATTTTCAAGGGCTATGGTATTATCAAGACCTTTAAGTAAAGGAGAAAAATTAAGTCTAATTGGTGACTCCAATATATAATACTTTATTTATATCAGACATTAGTTTAGAGTCTGAGGAGCTTTATATATACACACCCAAAGAGAAACACATCATACAGACCAAAAGAAAGAGGTGATGAGTTGCTGCAGGATGCGTAAGGCTGGCAGGTCTGGATAACTCTGATCTTTATGCAGAAGCCTCAGCTGGTGGGATATCCAACTCGGATGCTCCGAGGTGCGTGAACTTTTGCTCCATCATCCCATGGCTGTACATCCTTCTTCACTGACCCCCACCTTGTCCCATGATCTCTTTTGTCATTCCTCCTAACCTGAAAGTAAGCTGTGTTGCGCTGCACCAACACCGTAGCACAGATCAACCCCTTCACTTGCTCCTAGCCTGCAAGGAACAAGGGAAGGAAAGAGACTTATCCAACCCATCCTGATGATGCTGCGAACCAGGGAAGCAAGCCAAGGTTTAAAGCAATAGCTGTCATGGCCGACCTGCCAGCCCAGAGCATCCATCTGTGACTGACCAGCTGCCACGTACCCTGAGAACATGAACACAAAACCATGCTTTCCTACTTTTTGCTACATTGTCTCTTTCTCTTCTGTGTGTTTTGTCAAGTACAAGAAAATTACCTCCATTCTCACAATAATCTACTTGAAAAATCAACACAACTTGCTTTCCAGCTTTGATAGGCTTGGAGACTACCTGGTAGCCTCTTTGGGCCAAAGGGGCTTGCGTAGGATTTGGTATTTTGTCTTGCATAACTCCTCACCCCCAGTTTTAGAATTCATTGCAGTTTGATTTTGACTTTGTCTTTCTTGTGTGTTGTACTTTAAATCTTCCGAAAAATCGGATGTGTGTTTTCTGTCACCTTCTGATAGAGAAAGTAAATTGAAAAATTTATACTCAAAGGATGAGCCATACTGATTAATATTTCAGGGGAGAAAAGAAGGATTTCACAGTGACAATAGACTTTAGCTCTCCGCATTGTGTTATTTCTTTGAAATTAATTCCTGATTAGTTTCTAGAGTATCCAGAAATAATCTATTATGGAAGGTGAAGCCTCAACTTGCAGAAACACAGTAACTAGGTATATGAAAAACAAAACGCACCACTTACCAGAAGCGATTTTATCGACAATTAACTGCTTCTTCCCCCGTTGCAGTTTGGCTTTCAGTAAGTAAATGTCTCTTCACCATATAATTTCTTTCTTACCTTGCTTGATGAAGTCAGCAGACATGTCTCCGTCAATAGGTAATTGCTGCATCGCTACTCAGAAAAGGAGAGTTGTTCTACAAAGTTTACTGTGTTACTATAAAGGAATTGCAAAAACATAGTATGACCAATCTGCAAGTAGGAAAGGTATAAACTCGAGCACAGAAAGAGAGTTCCACAGGAGGTTACAGATAAAAGGCAGAGGAGAGACCTTTGGACTGATTTCTTACCTCTAAGCAACTGAGCAGTGCATCCCACTGGTTCTCCAGGACCACAGCAGTCCATTCTCCAGATCTCAGGTGCCTTCAGGCAAAGCTGTCTCCAGCCCTTTGGGAAAAGGCTAGTCCAGCTCTACTGGTTTCAACTTTGTTTAGCAGCCCAGTCAGGAAGACTGTCCCTGAATGTTGGGACAAAAAGACAGCAGGATTGCATGTTATCACACATAGGCATCAGCTTCATGTCATTTCTTCTCTGGTGACAGAAGGCTGAGGCTGGAGTGCAGGAGGTGCTGTCGGCAGCTGCTTTCCTGCCAAAAATCGGATCCCTTTTTTGTGCATCCTGTACAGTCACTTCCCCTATCCAACTGTCATGAGAGGAATTCTGGGTAGAAACATCAGGCAAATGAAGGTTTTCATGTTGGTTTTTTTTTTTAAGCTCAACATTTCCCTGTTGAGTAGCTGAGAAAACAGTGATTTCCTTCTCTTTGGAGAGTCAGTTTATCAGAGTTTTAGGTGAATAGTTCAAGTAATTAAAGCAGCTCTGTGGTTGTTCTTCCCTTGTTGACTAACATCACATAGCAACAAGTCCCGTTTGGAGGGATTGGCTCAAGCTCAATAGCACATCATTTTATTTCACAGCTTTTCTCTTTTTATTTTTTTTTTTTTATGCAAAGATACTACAGAAAGTGTGGGAAGGACTGCTATCAGTCTAAGCTACGAGGACTAATACATCTACACTACTGAAACAACTCATGATGAAAACTTTTTTTTTTCTTTTTTGCTGGCAGGTGAATATTTGGTGCGTGTGTCCTCTGAAGAATACTTTCTTCTGGAAAACATGCTATGCCATTTAAAGGAAATGGAAGGGATTTGCCAGATGCCCTACTCCTCTTCAAGCAGTGCCAGCCCTTCTCCTGTTGTCGGTCCCATGGGGGCCATGCCCACGAGGCAGTGCCACGGCACACAGGGAGGGTGGCAGCTGCACAAAACCAGATGCTGGCGGATGTGAACATCATCCCCCACCCACAGCGTGCTGCCCTATACAGTCACATCCTTGTTTGTCCTCCTCTGAGCTTCTAGTCAATCAAATGGCATGAGGTGTTTAAGAAGTCAAAGGATTGCAGTATTATTAACATGAAAAAAACCCATGGCACATTTGGAATAATTCTTCTTTCCTCAGGAAATGTTTTGTGGCCAGTAGAGACCACAGGCTGGATTCCCTAGAACTGTAGACTTTTTATAGTACCACTGGCATACCCTTTATGCTTTGCAATCATGGTCAGATGGAAGTGGAGATCCAGAAACTCAGGATCCATTTCTGAAACTTTTATTTGTCTCTAGTATCATCACAGACTTTGCTCTTTCCAATATTTTCATACTGCCTGTGGCAAACTGATAAAATAAACATAAAATGACAACATTTAAGTATATGCCTATACTACATTTGCCAGATAAGAGAACAAACGCACCCTAATCTGGTTTTAAGGTCAAGGGCTCTATTAGAGTAGAGGTTGTTTGGTGCGCAGTTGGGGCATCTCCCATACTGACATCTGCAACAGCTGTACTGACAGGACCTCACCTGGAGATTTTGGTCCTGGCAGATTTGGCCAGTCCTGTCTATTATTCATCATAGAAGGATTAATTAATTATTTATTGGCCATTTTAACAACCAGAACAAAAGTTACAGTATAATAATCACATTATTAATTAAATTATTTAATTCAATGGAAGATTTCTGGTGAATCTGGTGAATTTTGGTGAATTAGGTATTAACTACTTACATTATTACATCTCTTTTCCTGTTCATTGCTAATAAGTTATTGCTAGAGCAGCATAGTGATTTGGTAAAATCCCACTTCCGAAATATCTTAATTTTTATTCTTTCATAATCCTGCACTTTCTCCTCTGATAAACCTTACTCAAGACAGTCTGCACTCTGTACTACAGATATATTTCCTTTCTAGCCAAGCTATATTTCAAACTTCAACATTCAGCTATTTGGAGAGAGAAGATAGTGAATTAAAATAAAAAATAAAAATAAAATTAACAATTTTGATAAAGGCTTAATAGAAAGCAGAGAGAATGTGAAACAAGTGCGAGCCATTAGAAATGAGTTATTAGCCTAGCAACTGAGCCTAGCCAGTGAGCTAGGATGTGTGGCACATGATTTCAAATACATTCTTATTTCTTTTTCCCAGTAACTGTTCATGCTAAAGCTGTAATAGAAATGGCACTAGGGCTTGATTAATAAGACATTTTGGTGGGCGAGAGCTCACATTCAACTCCCTGTTTTGAAAGTATAAATTGCTTTTTCTTTTTGTTCCATACCTTGAATTAAAACAAATTCTTCAACAATAACATTTCCTATGAATTAGAATTGTTATTCTTAATTAAATGGAAATATGGATATAAGTAGCCTATCTTAACCCTTCTTAACTCTGAGTGTGGGCATTTGCATACTTTATTGCACAGGTTTTTAACATTTATGACACTATTTTGGCCCAATAGCAATGATAGTTCTGCCTATGTGGAAGGACTATAACCAATTTGTTCACTTTGGTAGTTTTGATAGAAACTTAATAACTTTAAAGGTCAGTGAAAATTGGGGATGAAAGACACTATATATTGAAACGTATTATATTTAAAGTAATTGCATCGTAAGCGTTTGCTGAAAATCTGAGAATTCAGCCTATCGTGAGGGTAGAATATGTGAGGCAAAAATACAGCCATAATCATGTAGATAATAAAATAAATGTGTTCTGACAAGAGGAATGCCCCGTGGCATTATATTTGTTAGAAACACCAGCTAAAGGATGTCCCAGCTAAATCCATTTGCATGCCTTCTGAATACAAGTGATCCAAATGTTGTAAAGTGCTAATAGAAATATGCCTGCTGATATACTTATCATTTTTTACAGGATTTAATCAAGGTATAAGCATTTAACAGGGAAGGTTTCTTCATAAATGTACTGCATAATACTCACATACAGATATTATGATGTTTACTCAAATATTATGTCTTACATGTATTATCTTCAAGGCCTTCAGTTATTCCAAAACATACTGGTTTTCGCTGTGGGAATGCACTAGTAGGGTTTTCTTCTTCTTGCCTGAGAGTCATGTCCATAGCACTGGTAATTTCAGGAAACTGTTACTGCACTTTACACAGTAATATTAGATGTGTATTTATGTAAGTCTTTTGCATGTACAAAAAAATGGAAATATATTACTTGATCACAGACTTCATTGGAAATTACTAACTAGCTGAGGACCCTGTCAAACTGAACTTACATGCATTTTCTGTCAATGCTTTTGGTAGAAGTGCAGGCCTACACTCTTCTGCCAACAACTTCTACAAGCATATGACTTGTAGAATTAGTTTGTAGCTGTAGAGGCACGCACGAACCTTAATGAAGATATGGATGTGTATCAAAACAAGATGAGCATGTCCCAGCACATATACTGTTTATTGTGCACCTGTATGCCAAACACTTTAATTGATCTGTTCACAAAAACATTTGTATAGCTCGTGAGGGTGAGCTGGGACACTGCTGTCTGGCTCACGTGCAAGGCTTCGTTTGAATTGTATTTAATGCAGAGGCATTCTTCTGTAGCTTCATGAATAGCCCCTATTAAACATATTCCTTCTCTCTTTTGTTAATTATTACATAGTTTTGAGGCTGTCTTCTATGCCTGAAGTTTTTGCTTTACAGTTCATGGCTCACATACTCCCTCGTGCTAAGATTATGCTGTTTCACTGTGCAGCCATGATGAGCAGAACTATTAATAGCTCACTCCCTCGTGCTGCACTTCCTGGGCGACTTGTGAATAGCCAGAAGAACTGCAGCGAAGTAGCACCACGCGTCCTTCTGCTATGGCCTTTAACCATTTCTCTGCTACTCAGCGTATGCGATTACACAGTGCAAAGCACATTCCTAGGCTCTTCCCCCTATCTGGTGGGGCCTCACAAGAGGCCCCTAAAGCACCTGCGGGAATTCAAAGCTCTGATCCCACCTTTAGTCTCTGGACCTAGATATATCAAATTGCTTCATTTACAAAAGAATGATTTACTTTTTCTTATCTGCTTTCAGGAGCACCTAAATGTCCAGGACCTTGTTCTCCCCATTGCTCATGCACCCTACAAAGCCAGAGCCACTGCTGCTTTCTCAGGGAAGGGACAGAAGCGGAGCTGGGGAGTAAGATGGCAGGCTCCCTCCGGTGCTTCCCAGCAGCGATTGCAACCTGTCTCCTACCTGCGTGTTGTCAGGAGTGGCAGCAGCCCCAGCTGCTCAGGACTTCCCCAAACCTGACTGTCCAGTGCGGTTTCAGCTGGCTGCCAAAGGACCCCCCCGGCTTGGTCATCTCACCCAGCCCATCCTCCTCCTCCGGTGATGGCTGAATCCATCCTGCAACAAAAATCCTGTGTTGCCTACCTGCCTGAAAACACCTGAGCATGTTCTACTGCAGCTACACTGCTCTCTCGGTCTTCCCTTTCTCTTGCACCAGCGTTGGCTTTGCAAACCCATCTACACACATAGCAAAACTTACTGAAATCTGCTTTTTTTTTCAGCCAGCTTGTACAAGGAATCAGAATGTAATTAACCTCTAGCTAATGATCTACGGGGCGTACCACAGTCCAGTTTACTATCCCTAACAGGCAGTGCTCTCAAGATCGTTTTGCTTCGAAGCTGAAATTCACCAGCAGGTCACTTGATAGGAGAACAAGTGATTTTTGAGGATGAATACTGAGGGGTGCCCTTTTGCTCACCCTCACTAGGAGAGGTAACTCCCAGCTGCAATTTTCTTGCAGCACATGCAGCTGGATAATGGATAAATGGATTCAACAACCTGCTTCATACGGTGTGGAAATGATATGGGAAAAGGCGGTAGAGGATGGGAGGTGGGACAGCAGGAGCAAAATGTGCAGACCACCTTCCCTTGATGGGATATAACTGGCCTAAATTGCAGAGTATTCTCATTATTGTGAGCTGATGATTATAAGGAATATCTTTGTGAGATTATTTCCACAAGCACCTGAAGAATCAAGTCATCTTTAAAAAAGAAGAAAAAATAAATCCATGATGGCATAGAGGCTGAAGAAACGGGGCTGCTGAGAGAAAAATTTCCTTTCATCCTTTTCGGTCCTTCCCATGCTTCTCTATCCTCTCCAATTCCTTCCTTTTTCATACATCCTCCCCATCCATTTTACTATTTATTTATGTCATTTTTGATGCACAAGAGGGGTCAGGAGCTTTCTAAAACTAGGATAACACTTAGCTGAGAAATGCCAGGGAAAAATACAGCAGAGCCTCCCTTTTCTAGAAAAGCCTGCTTTGCATTGAAGAGGTTAAGTGTCTACAACAGCCTCACTGACAATTTTTGTTTTTTTCCTCATAGACAAGCCAGGCAGGTTTTACTTTCCATAGCTGGCTTTGAAGCTGCAGCTTTTCATACCTCCTCCGCTGAGGGATGCAGCGAGGACACCTGAGCAGTGGCTTCTGATGAGAAAGGAGGAAACGTGAGCATTTGCAGTAGCTGTCATGGTCAGGGTAAGAACTTGGCACATAAGGTTCTCCTCCTGTCTCAATCCAAAGTGCCAGCTCCCACACATGTTGAGACCTGCAACTCAAGTTTTTGTCCTTCCTCAAGTGAACCACAGCACACAGCCTGCTGTTGCTTTAATAGGAATAACTGCCAGAAAAGAGAGTTTACAATTCATCCTTTGATGAATTCTGAGTCCTATGCCATCCACCAAGACATGGGGAAAAATTGTTAATGTGAGGTCTCAACACAGGCAGTAAATGATTCCTTGCTTTTGACTCACAAATGTGAGAAATGAGGCACCAGTGACTCTAACCAAACCAGACACTTTTTATAATTATTTTGAATGAATCTCTCTTTCTCCTTCCCCTCCTCCTCGTTAGGATCTTATTGCAGTTCATTTACATTGTTCCGTGTATAATAAATGTGATTAGCTTCAGAAGAAGAGATGAGGCTGCTCACTGAAAGAAGAATATTCTGCAGTTTGGGGTGAGAAAAGGAGCTTGCTTGCAGGACTGGGGTGGAAGATTCGGGGGATTTTCAAGACTGTTAATATTTTTTTCCTGTTGTTATTCAAAGCTTTTCTATTCACAGGGGAAATATTCAATTAGGAAACCCCTATGGAGCAGAGGGGGAACCCAGCAGGCGAGGAGTCAAAATCTCTGCAATCAGCACTGATAAAGGGCTGTTATTTTGACAAATGGGATAAAAATAAAAAGCATAAAAAGGCTGCAGCAGGAGGCCTGAAATGGACGTTGAGCACTCTCCTTCCTCAGCGAGGATGTGTTTGCCGTGGTAAGTCATGCATGATTGTTGGAGGCGATATTCTCTGATTTGTCATTGCTTTTTATCTTATTAGCAGTTACTGTAGTTTGAAATGTGTTAAGCTGAGGAATGCTGTGTGTGTGAAATGCTTTCAAGAGTTTGAGTGCAGCATTTTGATTAATTTCACAGGCCGTCTGTGTTGAAAGAATGGTTTAGACAATGGTGACAAATGAGTCTGTCTTTTGGGATTCAATATTTGTTCAACTTTGTAGAAGAGCATCTAAATCAGGTACAGAAGCCGTGGTCTCATTTTGGCACACGTTAACCTATGTTTCGTGAGCCTCATCCTTATTTAAATAGTCAGATGTATCAGGGGGCTACAGGACATCATATCTGACATTTGTCTCTCTACCCTCTATCATATTTCAGAGTGTGTACATTGGCCAATAGGTTGCCCAAAGCTATTTTCTCTGTCCTGTTGAAGCATGGTGGCTGGAGAAGGAAATCACTGAAACGCTATGAGGCCGCGGTCAGCAAGATCATCACTTTGCAGCATTGGCCCTGCAACATGCAAACCTAGCACCGTCTACCATGAAAAAGAAATTGCACATGCCCTAGGAGCTTTTATAAGCCAACACTATATAAGCACAAAGAACAACGGAGACAAGCCAAGAGGGTGTATGTAGTGAGTTACATCTGAGACACTTGTAGCTATTAGCATGCTGAAATAAATCGGATTAATTTCTCAGTCAGAAGTTCTCAAAAGCTGAGTCTGGATAATTAAATAAAATGTGGCTCCATCTTTACCCAACTTTTCTAGGCAGGCCACATACTTTTAATGGTTAGGACATCAGGATATCCTATAGCTACATTTCTTGCTTCACTTGGCTTGCGCTGTGATGTCTGATAAACCTGTTCAGCTCTCAATGTTGAGGGTTTTTTATCTGTAAAGCAGGATTAAAATACTTTCTACCATCCCCTGAAGCACACAATGCATGTATACATCTCAGGACAGAGACAATGATGAATTGTCTTTGAGAGCCAATTTAGATCTGAAACAGCTTCACGTGGACTTACTGTGCCCAGTGACATCAGAGTAATACCTCCTACTATCAAAGACTGTCCTAATCTGCAGAATCTAATTGTTTGGAAAACACTGGATTTTTCCAGTCCATGTGAATACCTTTCAAAACCACCAACATACATTTTAATCCTAAAGAAGTAGGTAACGCGTTGATACTAGTCTACTTGGCGCACTGTGATACAATATTCATTACAAAGTGATCAAAACCAATCATACAGATATAATCTACTAAGGCGACAAAAGCACTGAAAACAGGAAGAGTTTAGCAGCTTTCCTATATATGGAGTCTGATGCTGACAAAAGCCAGCTAATTATTGCAGTTATGGCTCAATAATTTATAAAGTCAGCCATTTCCCAAAAAGATCTATAGATCTCTTTTGACTCCTCAAGGGGAAGAATAAATGTATCAGAAATTAAGTGCCTAGATTCTCCACAAAGGGGTTCAAAGGCATGGTTAACGCAGTTCTTCAGTCCTTTGAGACAGATTAACTGAAAATTTACATGGCTGTTTGAAAGAACAGCCTGAATTTCAGGGTTTGTCCCTGAGCTCCAAAAGGCTGACTAGAAAACAGAAATTCTTGTATGTCCCAAAATATTTTTCTCCAATCCACTTATAGCCATAGACGACAACAACAACAACACACTATTTAACAAATATGGCCTGAAATTTTCAGAATTACATAGAGTTTAAATATCTAGATATCAAATCTGAACCTTTCAGAAGGTCCTAGCCACTTATTCCTGAAAATTTCCATTCTTATCTGGTATCTCCAGCTGGTCATGTAAGATTACTTGTTGGTTTTTTGGCCGCAGTCTGAATGAATGTTTGCATCAAAATAAAAATCCATTTCTCTTAGGGGTGTTATATACTTATATAAATTTAGGAATAAAGTCTAGTTTTAATTTCTCTCTCCTTCCTCTTTTAAATTATTACTTTTTTCTGCCTCCTCCTTCCAAATTACCTCATTGGTTGCTTGTATTCTTAGTCTTGTGGTTTTGGTGTTGTTTTTTTTTTTAATTTTACAGTGTTTGTTTATGCTATATGTTCTGTTGGAGTAGGGGCAAGAATAGCTGAAAAAATAATCAGCAAGTGTGAACACAAATCCATCGATGGCAGAAAAAAGACCCTAAAGGAAACCACAAACTCATTTGAAGGGTAATACAAAGATAAGCCAGCCTACAAAATGTCTAGGTTTTAATATGGTTGCACAATTTCATTTCATACTAATCAGTCATCTTTGCTGTCTTAGAAAGCAGGCAAGAGAGTTCACTGAGCAGTTACCAGTTCCTCTCTCTGCCTCAGCATTTAGGAAAACATTAAAACAATTAAAATCTTCCACCAGTGAAATGTGCGTGCAGACATTTAGGTGAATGCAGTTTGGGACAATGAAGTGTTTTTTAAAACCCCAAGAGACAAAGGCTTTTAAACTTCAATGGTGGTTTTAACAGAGCTGCTTCCAGGCTCTGCCTGGTGCCAGGGCTGGGCTGCTTTGTCTCTTGTGCCGCTGGGGCGCAGCCGGCTGCTAACTGTACGTGCACACGGTGCTCCAGGGAGGCACCAGGGATGCCAGGAGCGAGCGTTCACACCGTTTTCTGTGTGCAGTTGCAGCGCTGGGGTTTGTCGTGGTGCTTCCCCCGCCCTCCCCATCACCGCAGTTCCAATGTGGTAAGGAAAGGCCTCCCCAACCAGTTTGTGCTTCTCTTCACCCTAGAGGCATCATTACAGCCGGTTCACCGCTGGAAAGGGATTTATTAGCTTTGGATGAAGAAACTTTATGCGAAGCCAAGGCTGAACTTTTCACTGAGCTTATTGACAAAATTCCACCACTTTGGGCCCAAATAATTGTAGAGCATCATTTAACGACCTGTTTCAAATCTGTCTTTTCCAGCTAAAAGCTGAGATTTGGGCATCTTTTCAATCCCTATTGGAAGCCTCCTCTTCCTTGCCCGCAGAGGGGAACAAGAGACAAATTTCCTCTTCCACTTGTCACAGCTAAGGAGTTACAAGAAAGAATATGTTTTTACCCTCTATTCTAAGAATACTATATTTACATCATAGCAAATAAGAATTTAATTGTAAGTCTTTTTTCATGCAAAGTCTAAGAGTACGTACATGATGATGAGTATGTTGCTCAAAGAATTAAAGTGGCAAAAAATTGTGGTGATCACTAAACTAATAAAATGCGTGTGACGGGTTACCAGAATTGATGGTAACAAACAAAATGTAGACAGGGAGCCAGACAGGCTGAAAATTCAAAATTGTTAGCAAATGCAGCAATACTTCCTATTAGTAACAGAACTCACTAGGAGAATGACTTCAGGTTCTGGAAAACATTCTCAGGTGAAATGAACATTCACAGATCTTGCCTTTTTTCAGCTCTGCTACAGCTCTCCTTTGATAATTTATTCCCACCCAGTCTCCAGCACATTGTGCCCAGTCATCCATACAAACATAAAGCAAACAAAACCCTATAATAAATTAATCAAGCCATTTCTCCTGTCTCCCAGGAAGAAGAAAGGGGAGCAGTTATCTCTTTTTCAAACACTTGGGTGACAGCTACATAAGTATTTTAAGGTAAATAAGTGAAGTGCAGCTTCATTAAAGGAGTGAAAGTCTATTGACATGCATGAGTGCAGTCCAAGACTTTGACTGCACACTAAGCAGAGTTTTCTTCAAAGTTTGCTGTGAGGAACTTTTGCTGCAGCCAGCACACGCGCGTTATGTATCGCTTCTCTTTTGTTCTGACACATTTAACTGTCTCCTTTCTACCAGGCAGCATTGATAGTGCTGATGTTCCACCAGTGAAAGAAGGTAAGTTGCAGGTCCCTGAGGATGCCATACCATCCCATACGCTGAAAACCCGCCCAGCAAAAACAGAGAATGCAATCGGCACAAGCACAAAATAAGCCAACTTCTGTTTTTGTCATTATCACACTGCAAAAAAACAGTGAGAAAGGCAATTATAAAAGACCCCAAATAATATTTGCCCCAAACACTCAACTGAGCAGATTTTTCAATGCTGCACTAATGAGAGGACAATTATGGTCGAGGTTGTGCATTCACCTGGTTCTCACGCATGCAAAAGTTGTCTGCTTTATGACTGCAGCCTGCTTAGCCCCTGCAGAGGGAGCAGGAACACCTCATTATCAGAGATGGGAGATTTGCAAGAGGGAATCTTGGATGAGATGTACCTAATTAGACAAGTCTCTTCTCTCCTTCCATCATTAGAAATTGAGAACGAACCCAAGGATTTCTACCGCAGGCAATATCTTCTGAATGAAAAACACCTAAATGTGGATTTTATGGCTGTATTTTCTTTAGGAAATTCGTATGAAAGCCACTGCTGGCAGCCAGTCCTGCCCGTGCAGCAATTGCCTAATCAAGGCCAGAAGCCCTAGGGGCCTGACAGTCAGTGGCTTTCAGAAAATCCCGCTGTTTCAATGCAATTTTGAAAGGATTTTTGTAACTTTTTGCTTTGATTACTTTCCTAAGGAAAATCCCCTATCGTTTTTCCATTGTTCCTGGTCTTGCTGTTTATTTTTTTTCCACTGAACATGGTTTAGAAAGTAGACATTCATTTTAAATAATTCAATTGATCCTACTGCTGTGCAGTTTGCCTTAAACTCCCTGTTTCTCTGCCCAGAGCTATGCTCAGGGCAAGAGAAAACTTCTAATTAGTTGGACAGTTTTGCACTTTAATTATAGAAGATCTTTGTCTAGAATGACATTTTCAAGCAACGAGGAGAGGCTTATTAAAGAAAGATAACAAAAACACCCACAAAAGCCAAAAGCCTGAAATCTTCAGGTATTCCTTGTTCTGGTACAATGCAACCCATTACGACAGCCTAGAAGCAGGTTTAAAGCCTGGGGGGTGGGAGGAACAACAGCATGAGAGGCACAGCTACTGTCAATACTGATATTTCTAATCTCTGAGCTCCATGTTTATCCTAAGAACTGTTCTTAGTTTTTTTAATGCCCTTGCAGGTTTGGCCAAATCCTTAAAAAATAGAATACTAGAGATCTGTGGAAATGGGGTGGTGACTAACATATTTTACATGTCAGCCCTGCTCTGTTGTTTCTCATGCAAGGGTGCTTGCATTTCCCAGGAATATTCTCTGCTAGCTTACACTCTCCAACTATCTAACTAGCTTTTGGACGTCCTTCCTTTTGTCTTTCTCCCCCCTCTCTTTAATGAAACTCCCAGTGGCCTGCCATTGTCCATTCTGCCCCATCTGCCTTTTCAGTGCCCTGCCTACTTGTGGCTTCCTTTGCATCGGGTCCGTTCCAGATTCTTTGCTCTTCCTCACAGTTTCCTTCACAGGACAACAGCATTGTGCTCTAGAAAATGGGTCGTTCCTTTTTGAACCCAGATGTAGCAAGTGCTCCCAACCACAGTTCGGCACTTACAGCATCACAATCAGCTTCCTACTTCTTAAACTGAAGATAGCACTGGAGAGGCAATCTCGTCATCTTCATAATGAGTCAGCTCTACTGGAAACGCTCAGTCTGGATTGCAGCTGGCAGCAGTAACTCCCCACAGGTTAATTGTGCATTGCTGGGAATGTGGCAGCAGCTCCTGGCTCTCAGGAATGTTTTTTGGGCAGGAACAGCATCATGCAAAGACACGCAGGTGCGATGTGGAAGCTTCCTAGCTGCAGCAGCTCTGGCACCAACCCTGACACCGCTTTTCATGCCACTGTAAGCACTGATTATTAGAAAAGGAGCAAAGTGCACAGACCACATATCTCTGAAAAGATGATGCAAGTGCAAAAATACCCAACCTGAAAGAATTGTCAAGCTCAATTACCACAAAACTACAAACATATTCTGCCACAAAACAAGTTCACACACAAATATACCACTCCCTGAATTAAGTAGAATGCAATTGAATATTGCTAGATTCTATCAGTTTGGGGGAACTATTAGGACTGAAACTTCTAATAACCAAGAGGAGCGATTTAGTGATTTGGACTAAGAATCAGTTGAATGAAAAGAAACCATTGAAATAGAAAATACTTCAGGTTCACCCACTGCATATATTTTGCACAATGAAGCAGGGTCTTAATTTTAACTCTGTAAATTGTTTCCAAGTGGTATTAAAATATATTTTAGAGATCAAACATGCAATAAGGAAAATATTAGAGAATCAAATGCAGAAGGGTAGACAATCAATAAGAGGGCCAAATTCTGATAATGAACTTTTTTTTTTCCCCTAGTGAATTAATTGAGTATTTAAGTGTCCATACCAGACAGAACCTGACGTACAAGAGTAGAATTAGAATTATTTAGGTTGGACAAGACCTTTAAGATCATCAAGTCCAACCATAAAGCTAGCACTGCCAACTCCACTCCTAAACCCTGTCCCTAAAGCACTACATCTATAGGTCTTCTAAATACCTCCAGAGGTGGTGACTTAACCACTTCCCTGGGCAGCCTGTTCCAGTGCTTGTGACAACCGTTTCGGTGAAGACATTTTTCCTACTACCCAGTCTAAACCTCCTCTGGCACAACTTGAGGCCATTTCCTCTTGTCCTATCACTTGTAACTTAGGAGAAGAGACCAAACCACCTGCCTGGCTATAGCCTCCTTTTAGGGAGTTGTAGAGGGAAATAAGGTCTCCCCTCAGCCTCCTTTCTGTTTAGGTCATGAGGATAGAGCAAGTCAGATTGCTAAATCACTACAGTGCCATGACAGCAAAATTGATGCAAACGAAAAAGTGCAATACAGGACATACACTGCTACGAAAGTTAAGTGTTTAACATTCTCCAAGTACATGTGCACACAGAACTGAAGGCTGCATTGCAACGTGTAGTCACAGCTCTGAAGACAGGGTTAAAGTGTCTGCACAGCCCTGGAGTTACTACCTCCACAAGTTCAATAATTTTTTACTATGTACCGTTTTGTACAGGTTCATGAGAACCAGATCTGTAAGTGGGTTCAGAGGCTCATTGCACTCAGCCTAGCTGCTATGAACATCATGCTGCTGCACCCACTGCTGACACGGTCCTGGGATGCATGTGCCTACCTGCCAGCTCTGGCCAGGGTGACACTAATTACATCTGCTGCCTAGGAGATGCATTCACCCCATGCTGTCTCTTGAGGTTTTGCTAACAATCTCATTTTGGCTGATATTTCTTAAATTATACTCTCCATCTCTAAATCAAAGACTCTTGTCAGTGCAGAGAGAGTCTCTGTAACTTCCCTTCCCCCAGATGTATCCTTTTTTCATCTAGAAGCTTTTCCTCCCAGACCTTGCACACTTATCCTCCTAATCACTTGTTGACTTTGTCATCTATACCCAGGGACTGCGCTGATCCCCGAATACATCGCTTTGCTGACATTAAGCATGGCTGGAATTCTGCCCAACTACACGCCATGAATCCTTTACTGCTGTTTTTTTGCCACAGTGCATGCTACAACCTGATTACATTAAACACAGGCAAGCACTGAGTGAGTAGAGGCAGCGGTTCTCCAGAGGCTGCCTTCAGAGCCTTCAGCTGAGCATTAAATTCCAAGAGTAAATAATAATCGACTCAAAATAATTAATGTAATAAAACTGTGCTGTAAATGGTACTGTTTCATATCTGCATCGGCATCCTGTTATGTATTGGATATTCTTCTCCTAGCACATATGGTGGATACACAGTCCTCAGATCAAAGCACCTATGTTTTCTTCTGGTTTAAAGCTTAAATTTTAAAGAAAAGGTTTTTCAAAGTTTATTCTGCATTATTAATAAATTAACATGGAAATAATTAAATTTAACTGGAACCAAGAAAGCTGATATAATACATAAAACTATAAATGTGGCCAAAGTGGTGGTCTTCCTGTCCTCAATTTAGCTCGAGTACTGGGTGTTCTTATCCTTAAGAGTCCTATCTTTCCATGGGTTTTTCAATTGAGATTTTGTTGGTTTTCAGTCTAAGAGATTCTTCTTAGCAGAGTCTAAGAAAAAGAATAGGGAATAGGATAAAATGAGGTGAGGAAATTCACCTGAGAATCTGGATTAAGAAGTCTTGATAACTATTGCTCTTCTCTCTCCTCCCCCTCATCACTGGGTAGAGAAAAGATAGCAAGAGACGTGCAAGAGGAGAAGGGAAGAAAGGGAATATTCTTTTGGTTCCTAGGGCCAAATCAGTACTTGCTGGTACAGCTCCTTGGGGATTAAAACTGGATCAACTTCTCTGCTGCTTGTTTTAGAGTCAGCTTTTGCCAGACTGCAGTGCTGTTTTTCTGTTCTCCATAATATCCTCACATTTCTCTTCCTTGGAGAGCTGCTTTTGGAAGATCATGACTCAGCTAAAATGCTTTAGAAAATTAAAAACTGAAGACTTTTTGAGTAAGCATATTCCAGTTAGTACATTTTAAAGTGTTCAGGGAAAGATTACCTTAGACTTGGAATCAGAGAATCACAGAGGCTGGAAGGGGCTGCTGGGGATTATCCAGGCTAACCTCCTGCTCAAAGCACATCCTGTTATGGCAGGTTGCTCAAAGCTGTGTCCAGCTGCGTTTGAGTACCTCTAAGGATGGAGGTTCCATGGCCTCTCACTAAGCAACCTGCACCAGTCATTGAACCACCTTCATGGTAAGTGTATTTTTCCTCTTTATATTGAGTCAGAATTTCCCGCATTCCAGTGGGTGCTTCTTTCCCTGTTCAGCTCTGAGAAGAGTCTAGCTCCATCTTCCTTATACCCTCCCAGCAGACAGCAATAAAGTCTCCCTGAACCCTTCTCTTCTCCAGGCTGAACAAAACCAGCCTTCTTGGTGTGCCTTTGTACTTCCTGGGCTCCAGCACCCTCCTCATGCCTGGGGCCCTCCACTTGTATCACTTCAGGTACTTCCTGGATACAGACAACCAGGCACAGTCTCAGAAGTGCTAAATAGAGGGGGAATAACCACCCTTCTTGACCTGCTTGTCGAGAGTGACTACACTTGTGGTAACACAGTCCAGTCATAGCAGTTGACTTTCTTCGTTGTAAGGGCATGCTGCTGACCCAGGTTCACCTTGTTGTCTACCAAGACCTAAAGATCGTTTTCTGCAAAGCTGCTTTCTATCCATCCAGCCCTTGGCCTGTCCTACTGCATGGGGTCATTCTTACCCAAAGGCAGTGTTTTCAGACTTGCCTTTGTTAAATTCAGCCAGCTTCTTGTGAACTCATTTTTCAAGCTTATAGAGGACCCTTTAAATAGCAGTCCTGGCCCCAGCATATCAGACCCACCTCCTCCACCCTCACTTTTAGTGTCATTAGCAGACTTGCAAAATTACTCTTGTCATTGATAAACACATTAAACATTGTTAGTCTCAGTATTTATCCCTCAGGGGTGCCATTTGTAACAGGGCACCAGCTGAATTTTATAACACTGATGAATACCCTTTGAGCCCAATAGTTCGGCCAATTTTTCCATTCACTGTATTGTCCACTTACAGATACAAAAATGCATCTCATAGTACTCCTATAGCCGAAGTAAGACTATGGCTTTGCTAAAGTCAAGGTATACAATGTCTGCTGTTTCTCTTATTCACAGATTCTTACTGCAGAAGGCTGGCTCAAGTTACCCAGCCATGATTTGCCTTCACTGAATCCATGCAAGCTATTTACAACAATCTTGTTCTTCATGTAGCTAAAAATGACTTTGAGAAGGGTTTGTTTCATGACCTTCCCAGGAACTGAGGTGAGGCTGACCTGGATCTTCTTTCTTGTTTTTCTTGGAGATGATTATAGCAGTTTTGCATGAGTTCAGCAAGACGTTCCATATTTCAAACACAATAGCTTCTTGTGAAAAAAGGATGAGTTAACCCCATCAAAAGAGATTAAATTAGCCTCATAAAGCGTGACAGAAGCACTCGTACATTTCTCATTAAGTTGAAGGTACTACAGTTTTATTTATAGGACTGAAGAGAAGCCAATGCTTCTTAAACTACTGCAAAAGTAAGTAGTCTGTGAGACTTGAGTTTCAGCTCTTGGCATGGATGTCTTGTTGCAAAAAGACTGTCTACTGATTTTATGTATCACATAAGTTTATGCATCATATCTAGGCCTGGGTTAAGCTACTTTTAGGAAGTATGGCTTCCTTTAAAATATTCTTCCAGCTTTCTCTGCTTTGTTTTAGGCCTCCTGAACCATCCTCACTTGGTTGGTGCATCAGAGATCTGCTAACGACCTTCATGTAGCTTACAGACACCCAGAGCAAGAAGAGTCAGAGATGCTGCACTGGAAACCACACAGTGGAAGAGCACAAAGCAACAGGCAGAAGAGTGAGTCTCCTGCTTAAAACATAAGAAACAACAGGTTGCACTCTGGAGTTCAAGATTACTGCTGTAACACTGGATGTGGACTTTTGGCTCATACACAGTCCTAGTAAAAAGAATTCTCAAAAATTGGAGCCACTGCAATAGCAGTGGGTAACAGATACTTGGTGAGGGTTGATATCCAAATGAAAGGGATGATGAAGGATTTTTGAAAAAGTCCCAAAAGCAGACTGTAAGAGATGGAGGCCAGGATCTAGATGATTATTAAGAAAATTACTGTAAACTGTGGAATTATTCATGTGGAAGAGTTGAGCAAACCACAGAACACCAAAACTAGAGCATTTTATTGGCAGCTTAAGATGTGCCCAAAGTATAGGGGAAGATTTGGCATCTATTTGACTGCATTGCAGTTTTGAAAGGATTTATAACAACAGAGTTTTCTATTAGAAGCTAATGAACTTGGACCATGAAGCACACACAAGAAAGAGACAAAACAAAAGGTGGAAAAGAACAAGTCTCATCATAGAGATTTTATGTAGTTTCGTTCCTTGTTGACAGCCATGAAGGGTATGAACCTGCAACTGCCTGGCAAGGTGAGTCACAAGAATGCCAATTCAGTTTTCCTACCAGCTGTTGGAAGCAAACAGTATATGGACATAAAGCTTACTTAGAGAAATGTCACTCATTTTTACAGAATAAGAGAAAGTCTCATGAGCTCATGAAGGACCTGTGAGTTTACAGAGGCTAATGAGATTAATGTTCCCATTCAGATCAACTTTTGATTTCTTTGACTGACTAGGACTGGTCTCTTTATTGCTTTCCCAGTGCTCTGTGGTTCTGAAAAGGCCATGAAAGACCTGTCTCTCTTTCCAGGATATAAACCTATAAACAAGGTCAAGTGCAGAGAAGTGCAATATATTTATTTCATTATTCCCTGAAATACAGATGGGGTTGACTTCTCTTTAACCTCAAACATTGTAGCAGTGCTGATGTAAAAGACAAAAATCATTCAAAGATTTAAAAGATCATGACTTGTGGTAAGGAGTTAATCAACTAATAATAACTGTTAGGGTCAGAATTATATGCATCAGTTTAAGACTTCACAGTTACCAGTAACGATAAGTAAAATTACGTATCAAAAAATTCATCTGTTCATTTCATTTATTAAGCAGTCAGTGGTCCTTACATGTTCTCCTGACTCACTGTTAAATTTCACTCATTAATATGATTACTTTACATAACTGGGTATTGCTAGTACTTTGTACTGCATTTGCAAGACCTCACAACTGAGGCTTGTCAGGTCTGCCTTGTCAGAAGCTTTCTTGACCTGCCTGCAGCTTTGTTTTACTTGCTTTAACCCTGACAACAATACTCCTCATTGACCAGGTGTCTATGGCTAATTTGTTTTACTTTTGTTTTTCTTTCTGTATTATAGCCATAGTTTTATACAGATAGCAGTAACAAGCAGTTAGTCCATGCAGAATGGGATATTTATGACTCTGCAGTGAAATTCCCTTGCTCAGTTTACATCCTTTCCAGGTGATTGTTTCATAATGCATGTATCCTTGGGATATTTCGTTAACAGCAACATCTGCTATCAAGGCATTTAAAAAAGCGCCATTTTTCTGAAAATGAAATCTCTATCACAAATATGTTGAGGGGGGTGGGATTTTTTTTTATTGTTTAAATAAGCAAATTTTAATTATAATCATATATTCTGGCTATAATCTTGAAACATAGGATCCAGTTCAGAATCCTACACATTTGTACGAAGGCTGTATTAAATTCCTTAGCCCTGAGAACATTTAGGTGAGAACACGGTTTTCTGTTAAATTAATACAGATCGTGTTCACAGGCTGGAATTAAGTGGATAATTCTTTCTCATGCTTGCACCACTCCCATTCATACTGAGCAAGCTGATAAACGTATTCAAAAAGCGAAAGCAAACGATACATGTGATCAGTATGGGCCCAAATCAAGGTTCAGTTATGGGCACTTCAATCTATCTCCTGATTGGTAGTGTTTTAAATGAAGGGGGTGTGTGGAATTGCATTCTGTTCCGAGCTCTTGTCTCAACAGCATCATCAATGAAATACCAATTACCCCCTTGTAATCGCTACACTTCTGAACGTTCAGTTCATGTGGTCGATACAAGAACTCTCCGTCTCTCCGGCTTCATTCATGCTCTAAGGCATTTCGTAGGAGTACCTTTTGGCACGTTGCTTCTACTAGACCCAAGGTCTGTGTGCAGACACAGTCAGAAACAAACTGTAAGCACAGACTGCTTACACCAGTGATAGGATCACAAAATTATCCATGTCAAAAGGTGCGTTAAACACGTAACTTCTAAGATCGTGCTTTTGCGTGGCACCTCCTCTTTGAGGACTGAAAAAGGCTCACTAATTTTAGCCTTGGAGCACTATGGAATATCTTGCTTTCCAGTAATCTAGAACAGGCTTATATCCATCAGCCACGTGTCATTCGTTATTTTTAAAACTACTATATAAGCTTTTGTGTAAATAACACTGAAAAATTAAAATTTGCTTGTTTGTTGTGACCCTGCCTTGCACCTTTCCAGTATCAAAGAACAGTAAATGCATACCGAATCAATCTGCCCTTCTTTTCAGTGTGGCTGTGTTAAAAAGAAGAAAGAATGTGCAATGCAATAGGGACAATATGGTGTACTATCTTTTGCCATGAGCCTTACCCATCAGTTCCACAAGATAACTGAAAAAAGAACTTCTATTGGTTTAATGCTCTAGTTTTACTATGTCTCAAGTAACTACGAGAGAGGTAAAGTACACCTGTATGTACACACAATCAGAAATATTTATCATTCATAGTGCTGTAAATAAAGAAGGTATATGATGAAAATACACTTAAGATGTTGCTGGTTTGTGTAGAAACAGTAATGAAAGGCTGTGCCATGGCTAACAAGCAACACACAGCATGCTGGCCCAGAACTGCATTTTTATGTTAGAACCATAACTAGGCACTGTAATGCCAGTAAGAGTGAACTGGGAGACAACGGCACAGAGAAAAACTGTGTGTTTCACCCTTCCTCACTGTACACAAAATTTAGCTTAAACAAGTTCATACTGACAGCACCTCCATTGTGAGAGCAGCCAGGAGTATGTTCTTCCTGCAAGACTTAAAAGAGATCTCTGGTTGGAATACCGGGTACAGAAACCCACAGATTTACTTCTGTGAGTTAGAATATGTTGTGCTGACATCAGCTACTGTCATAAGGTAATGGCTTTTGTTACACATAGATTAAGTACTGATCGCAACACATAGCACGTGCAATCCATATTGAGTCTTATGTTGTTAAGGTTTTTGAACAGGCCTATTAAATGTTGTTTGTGTATTTCCACCCATGCATCATAGACTCCCATGCATAAATCGCTCAAAACCAGCACTATAACTGGAAAAAATTAACTCACCAGGGATTTTCATGTGTAACGAACAGATGTGCTTGTTCTTATAAATCACCAAGGTAGAAGATAAAGGGATACTTTTTAATGTATGGAACAGTACATTTATTTATTACTACTGCAGGGTCTTCAAAATGATATTTTTCTAACGTCAGGATGCCAAAACAAACCAAAAACTGGAGAGAAGAATGGAATTATGATTTAGAAAGTGAGCACACATTCATTCAGTCTAAATATAGAAAAAGCCAACAACTGAACAAAACTCCAAAATATTTGTCAAAGATGTCTGTGATTTGTAAAGGACTTAAAGCAAAAATTCAGTAATGCTCATTTTGAGAAGAGCAAAACCAATGGGCAGAGACAGTGTTATCTCAAACTAGAGTCTCAAACACATTAGGACACACAATCTTTACTGTTGCATGAAGACTCACAGTAATTTCAGCTGTGCTTCTTCAGATCCTCTCTCTACTTGGATTGTTATGTTTAGTTTACCATCAAACAATACTCACATGGTCAGAAATCACTTAAATGAATGAAAATTACATAGAACACTATCTGCTAGGTTACGAGCAAACTAGCCTCGGGTTCGGGGAATATAGCATACTACATCAATGCTTCCATTTTGTTGTTCCACAAGAGAAATTGCTTCTTGGCTGGGTGCTGTTTGTTTTCGCGTTTAAGTGGGTCAGGACAAAGAAGCTTAGTCACATCTCTGAGGCAGAGGAATAGAGGTGTAGCGCAGTACAGGCTATGCAAACAGGGAGTTCAATGCTGTCTTTCAGTGGTTCAGGTTTAAATCTGGCAATGGCTAGTGCCCAAAGAAGCAGTCAGAGCCATCATGTCCTGCAGCACCTTCTCCGTGTTCTCATGTGCCAGGGCTGGCATTCATGCAGCCACACAGCAGACTCATTCAGGAAACCACTGCTCATCCTCAGCAAACTTCCCCCCACCTCCTCCCCATCTTAGTTCTCACCTTACACCATTTTAATCCGTTCATGCTGAGGCCACATGAACATTAGCTCCAGCGCACAGACAAAAGTAGAAATGACCTTTTCAGAAGCAACACAAACATATGTCAGATTAAACTGACTATGGAATTTAAGTCAATTCTTCAAACACTTTCCAATTATTTGTAATGGCTTAATAAATATATAATCCTCAATGAAAAAAAAAGACTGTAGCTGAGCCTGTAATAGTATAGTAGAATTCTGCCAAGTCAAATTCCTATTTATATATCTTTTAAAAATCAAGATTCTTATTAATTTAAAAAAAAAAATTACATTAAATTTCAGAAAAAGAAAACCCAGGTTACAGAGCCTACTAGCAGAAGATTTACAAGGCACTTTTTCTGTGCGTTTACCACTGGAAAAGTACGGGGCATATGCGTATTCTATTACTGCCTGTGTTGCTGGCTTTCTTTTTCTACCATCTTCTGTCTGCTTATATTGTATATATTACAGGGTATTTGTAAAGTAACAAACCCAAATACTATCAATTATTATATTAGGACAATAAATGAAAACCTTCTAAATCAAGACAAAACTCAGCAATTAGATCCAAGCCAACCTGGTAAACTATACTAAACTGAAAGAGAAAATAGAAAGAAGATCTAGTCAATAGAAGGAATCATACCAAACACATCTAATTCAATCCTGCTACTTTTGTCCAGCACTGACAGAGTTCAACCATATTCAGCCATAAGACTATAAACACTTCTACAGAGTTTGCTAAGCAGTAACTTCTTTACATCAGACACAGTTTATGTCCTTAGGGCAACAAAGGTGGTGAAGGGTCTAGAGGAGAAGATGTATGAGGAGAGGCTGAAGTCCCTTAGTTTGTTCAACCTGGAGGAGATGAAACTGAGGACAGACCTCACGGGGGCCTACAGCTTCCTCACGAGGGGGAGCGAAGGGGCAGGCGCTGATCTCCTCCCTCTGGTGACCAGCGATAGAACTCGAGGGAACGGCATGAAGCTGCAGCAGGGAAGGTTTAGGGTGGAAATTAGAAAAAGGTTCTTCACTGAGAGGGTGGTGGGGCACTGGAACAGGCTCCCCAGAGAAGTGGTCACCACACTGAGCCTGGCTGAGTTCAAGAAGCGTCTGGACACCTCTCAGTCCTCTGCTCTGATTGGGCTGGTCCTGTGTGGAGTCCGGAGTTGGACTCAATGATCCTTATGGGTCCCTTCCAACTCAGGATATTCTGTGATTCTTATTTTGAATTTGTAGAAAGTCTCACACAGACCTGTGGGGAGTGAAATACTTCTGCACACACCCCCCCCCAGCAGGATCATGAGCTATCCTGGAGTTTACTGTAACCCAAGGTAAATTATACACATAATAACATAAAGAGCAAACGTCTAACCCCTCTAAGAGCAGCTGTACACATGCAGGTCAGGAAGACACTCCCTGCTACCTCCAGTACCAGTTTCAGGGTAGCAGAGGCAAAATGAACACTCAGGGGAAAGCTCCTTATCAAACTCACCCCAAACACAGCAGAGCACCAAAGCCTCCAAACCACCCCAGGGAAAAATCCACCCTTTTCCAAAACATCCAAGAGGCTACATCAAGACACGAATAGTTACCAGCAGTTAGAGACAAGAACCAAGAAAAAAACACCACTAACAACAAAAGTCCAAACGTTTAGCGGATACAGAGAAAAGAAATCACAGGCTTTACCACTAAATTGCAAGAATGTGTAAGGGCTCCCTCGGGAGCTGCAGCTAGTAGGCTCTTCCATGTTTAAAGAACTAGCAAATGCAGCTAGAAAAAGAGGTGGAAAAGAAAGGGTCAGTGGTAATCTGTCAGAGGAAAGAGTCCTTTTTGATAAACACTGTAATACCTGGTTGTGGGGTGAGTTTGGTATAGTATACCCATGAAAAACTACCAAACCCGTTTATTTTAACTTGGGTTGTGCTTGTCTGCTGTCTCATAGGAAACATAGGTCGATGTAATTCATTAGAGCTGCTTCAAAAATCTTCCAGATTTTTGTCATGTAATTTAAAATAATATTGCACACATGTACATATTTTGGATTCAGATTTCTATACTGCACACCTGCAGCTCATGCAGATACATCTAGACTGACTTCAAGCTGTGTTTTTGCAGAAAACAGAGGTGAGCATGGATTACTCACATGAGAGTCAGGAAAAACTCAGGTTTTTCAAATGGTTTTCATAGTGGTCTGAAGGGCCACAATGCTGTCGCTGAAATATCACCCATGCTATCCTGAGAAAAAGTGATCTATCCCTGCCCACTTTAAAGGATTACCTATATTGGCCTTCATTGCTAGAGTGCTCAAGGGAAGCATGTGACCAGGACTTAGCTTTCAGCCACGGTTACGAAAAAGCATATTTGTAGCGAAGTAATCAAGGATATTTTTTTGTTTGTTTCTTTTCTTGCAGGCATTTATAGTTACTGTTCTCAGTAATTTGATTCAATTGATCTCGATCAGTGCGTTTGCATTTTTAAAGGCTGTCACTTTGTAGAATCCGGTCTTATATAATATAAATTACCTTAAATTAGATTACCAAAATAACATAGGCAGACAGGTTTAGTACTTGGAATTGGTCTTCATGGAGTACACTAAAAAATACCTGAAACTTTCAAGGAACTGTGGCCGTCTTTTCTGTAACACTTTTTCTTGCACGTAGAGACCATACATAAAATGTGCTCGTTGTGTGCGTGTTTTTTCCACAAGTTTTATGCTCAAGAACTGCAGCTCGGCTGCTGTGTGAATCTGTTCTAAAGATATTGGAAACTACTTGCTGGCTACAGACAACTGTGTGAGGCTGTTAAATGAATAACTGTGACGGTATGTTGCCTGCTGAACAAAAGGAAAGCCGTACTGGTTTGCATTCATGGAAAATACGTAGATCTAGACTGCAAGCCCAGATGGCAGGCCAAATTGTCGTCTCATTTACATGCGTACAGCCTCAGTGACACTGGGCCTTTGAGTGACTCACTCCAGCAATTGTGGAAGAGTAAATCTGTCCATTATTTAAATTAGAAACGAGCAAATCTTGGTAGGTTACTAGTAGCCTTGTGTGTTATATATTGCAAGCTAAAATTCTGGGTCATAATAATTAACCTTAAATGGAGAAACTGTTGGCTGTGAAAACACAGATACTTTTAAAAACGTTAGCCAGGTGGCTGTCTAGTAGTGAGAAGCTGCATGGGTGGACTAACAGAATTCAAGGAATTATTTCACAACGTGACCCTAAAGCCAACAAAAGAGTTCCTCTTCAAGTCTGATTCTCAGAATTACATGAAAAGATAATGTAAACACTTGCTGGCAGGAATGTATATGAGCTACAATAGCATGAGTATTAACATATACGCAACCCATATACTTTCCTTTTGAGCACTATTCGTCCCAATCACTTTCAGAAAATGCAGATCTTTATTACAAACGTTCAAGGGTTTTGTTTTGTTTTTCTAAACTGCTAACCTCATAAGTGGCAAACCATATATATTTTAAAGAGAAAGTTCTACTAGATGAAGGTTCTGTTTGCATATTAGCATGTAGTTTTAATAAGCCTATTCTAATTTTTTTTTTCAGTTAGAAAACCCACCATGTACAGAAATAATTTGAAGCTTTGGCAAGCTACAAGGCCTACCAGTTTTCAAAAACTCTGTTGGGTGTGGAGGTGCTGCATCCTTTACATTACTTAGTCAATGTATCAATTATTTCTTTTCTTCCTATTCTTTCATGCTTAAAAACAGTGATGCTTTTTATTTAGAGGGGCTGAGCATATTATTATCTGTTCCATAACATAGGTAAGCATTCTTTACTATTTGCACGTCACACTGTGTGTCTACCTCATTATTTCAGTGTCATACAAATGACCAAAGCACCAAATATAGTAAATGCTACACTCTGTAAAATAGCACAGTGACTGCAAACACATTAAAAATCCCTTTTGATCTAAAGAATGGCGATGAGAATGTGCTCTACTATGACAGTAGAGGATGCATTTTGATCTCACTAGAGAGACATATATTTTAAAATGGACTATTAGAAAGACTGTAAAAAGGAAAAGCACCTATCTAGTGAAGCAAGTGAAAACACTCCTATTGATTTAATCAAAATTGAAGTGGACCCTCTTTACTCATTATCAATTGGTAGTAGACACATCAAATCCTACTGAAACCCAGAAGTACTATCAGTGGGATCTCTGTAGCTCTATTTATGTTATGCAATAATCTACTCCATGCGGGTAAAGGTGTCATAACCATCTTGATCAAAGGCTGTGCATACTTGGGGGCATTTACAGAAGCTCTGGAATTGAGAATTTTTCATATTATTTTGTACCCAGTGACTGAAATTTAGGACTTCTATTTCTTAGAACTTTGCAAACACTAATTACTAAAACGCTTTTTCAGTCTCCCTTAAAGAAGCAGACAAGAATTCTTTGTTTTGTAGGATTGAAGTGTAAGCAGAACAAAAGAGGGCCATAAATTTTACTTATATAAGGTGATTAAAAATAAACTTTTTTTTACCATTTAGGCAAGTTTTTGGGAACTTGATATTTCCCTTCTAATCTGTGAGAGTTACAGAAAATAAGCACCTACAGGCTAGATGCATTAATGCAAAATATACAATCTTTGAAAGTGGTGGAGCTAAATCCTTCTCATGTCTAACTATGCCACATCACACCAACTGATAACTCCGTGCTTCTTGCATGCTCTCCTTAAGTACCTTGATATAGTGGGACAAGAGACTCTTATCAGCCTGTGTTTGATGTCAAATAAAAGTCTACTTCCCATGTACCTCTAGGATTCTACAGCTTTTCTTTTCTCCAGCTATGGATAAGAATATTCAGTTTTTTTGAAATCAGATTCAAACACCACACTGAAAGTCTGAGACAGATGAAAAATTGGAGGCTTCTCTGGAAAACAAGGACTCTATGAACATGAATTCTTACATAAATTACTTTTCATCTTACCTGCACACACATACCACTCATGCTCACGTGGGATTGCAGGATGAAGGTAAATACATGTGTGTATATCTACATAGCTTTATCTATACCTATCTACCTATGCCTATATCTCTCTACATATACATTACTTATATACTTCCCGCCCCCTCCTCTTTTTTTTTTTTTTTAAACCAATGAGGGTGTTCAAAGACAGGAGCAGGTTACCTGGAGAGGTTGTGGAGCCTCCATCTGTGGACATATTTAAAACCTAAGTGGACATGTTCCTAGGAAACCTGCTCTAGCGTACCCTGCTTGAGTAGGGGACTTGACTGACAACTTCCAAAGGTCCCTTCAACCTAAACTGCACTGCGATTGTCTGTGATATAGGTTTCAATGCATAGCTTGTATGAATCAACTTCCCAAATTACTCAATCTTGATCTCATAATGTCTCTTCCTAAAACAGTTTTCTGCATGCCATACACCTAATAATTCTCACTGTTTGTTTCTAAACGTTCTCTATTTCTTCATCCTTTTCAGGATCGAATTTGAAGAGAGTGTTCCATTGATTTCCAATGTGACACTTGTGTGCTTTATATCCTGTTCATTATCTACCCTACCAAGTTTGCTTTCTTTAATTGCTGTTGTGAAGTGCAGAGTTTTTTCCATCTTGAGCTGCCTGCAATGATAATTACTATTTATTCTTTCTGTGAACCTTTACATGTGGCTACTTTAAAGCTATTAACATGGAAAGATGTCTTAAACAGAAGCTTTGCCAATTTGTACGTCAAGGTTTCAAACTAGAAGGAAAAAGTGAAATGATTTATCATCACATTAGCAGCACAACTTTAGAGCATGTCAGGATCTTTTATTTTAAACTAAATATTTGCTTTTGTTTGTTACTGCCTCCATCAAAAATTAGGACAAATCTTAGAAACATTTGGTTAAAGTATGACTTCTTTTATATCATTCTTTATCCTGATGGTCCTGTCCTCAAACAGGCAGAAATCCATGGATTTCAGTTAGTGTCACAAAGTCTAGAACCACCTTACATGACTGTTTACTTATGAGTCAAAGACAGGAGAGATTCTGGTTAGCAAAACTTGATGCCAAGCAAAGGTGTCATTAGGCAGCTGAAAAGTTCTTCTTGACACCTCAAAGGTGACATTCTTGACACCACTGGAAGTGCCAACAAAAGTTTCACATACTGATTAAGGGCAACATGACCCTGCAGCTGGAAAATTTATTTGCAGTAAAATTGTACAGGAGGTTATTACAGTATAACATTCAGCTTTGAGGTCTTCCATTCTTTCTCCATTTGTACAAGGGTTGCTTTGCAAATGTGATAGACGCCTCTGCCATCTTTGCTAAAATTGCTACTCAGGGCCTGTATTCAAGACTAATCACCTCTGGAACTATACCAGGCAGGCAGAATATATGCAAATTGATGCTAAAAAGAGTATAAGCACCTCTGTGTATACATTGGCTCTAATGGTGAAACCATGGAATCTTACAACATTCTGCAGAAGCCTTGTTGCCTAATGGACTGATTCTGCTCTGATTCCAAGTGCAAAATAGTCATTAACAACATCAGAAACAACCCCTCCTACAAGACAGAATTCCACTGTAAATCCTCAGGTCTTTTCTGTGCTGAAAAAAGCTATGCTTTTTTTACTAAGCAGTTTCTAACATCAGTAAAATGGTGTGAACACCTTCCACAAAACAATAAAACTTAATTCATCGTTGTTGGGATTCACTGAAGGGTTGAACTAAAGAGTACAGAGTTGACCAACTTACTCAGCACTAAATCTCCAGCTAGAAAGGATGATGTGGATGATAAAAGTTTACAGAAGTTTAGAATGATTGAACAACATCATAGAAAATTCCCTTGAGAGTTCTTAAACAGACAGTTATGGTATCTAGCTGAAGAAATCCCTAAGTATGCATTTCTGAAGGCTGCAGAGTATTTTCAAGAAATATCACTGCTTACTTGTCATGTTCTTATATTTTATCTTAGATATATTCTATTGACCACAGTCATAGCTGTTCAGCTCAGTAGACCTTCAGTATGATCAATTCTTATATTAGGAAAAAGGTATCAACAGTTTTCAAGAAAATTATTTGCTTGTCCTTGTTTTCTTCTTCAAACAAAAAGATAAGAGCATTTTAAAAAGTGGAAATCTCAAGGTACAACTATTCCAAGCAATGCCAGAGAGAATAAGACTCAGGTTAGTGAACTTACTAACACAGTGACCTCTCTAGGATAATTAGTTGTCTTCTACTGTGAATTAAAGCCATGACATCAACATTACTCTTTAGGAATACCTAAATTTTGTTATATTGGTAGAGCTATTTTCAGTAGAATTCTTAGACTAGCCACCTGATCCAGTTCATAGTAAGAATTTTACTTTTAAAAAAACTCTCTTTAGAGAATTAAAGCCTAAGTCTGTACCTAGCAGATTACTTGAAATGATGCTTACCAAGGGGGAAAAAAAATGTTCCATGAGTATCATGAAGTAGAATAAAACTAGAACGGTTTCTGCTGAGGAAAATCTTGTTAAACAGTTTTATGAGTTTTTTAAAGTTCTTTGAACATATCTATAAGAGGATAGATGAAGAAATATTGGTTCACATAATTTGTAAAAATACTGAAAAGCCTTTGACATGGTCCTGGATAAGATTCTATAGAAGAAACAAGTCAAAAAGTCCAACGATGTCCTGGGATGCATCAAGTACAGCATAGCTAGCTGGTCGAGGAAGGTGGCTGTACCACTCTACACTGCACTGGCATGGCCTCACCTCAATTGCTGTGTGCAGTTGTGGGTGTCTCAGTATAAGAAGGACAAACTATTAGAATGTGTCCAGATGAGGACAACCAAGATGGTGAAAGGCCTTGAAGGCAAGACTTATGAGGAGTGGCTGAGGTTGCTTGGCTTGTTCTCCTTGGAGAAGAAAAGGCTGAGGGTTAACCTTATTGTATCTACACCTTACTCAAGGGGGGAAGTGCAGGGAGAGGTGCTGACCTCCTCTCTCTCTGGTGACCAGCAGTAGGACATGAGGAAGTGGAATGAAGCTGTGTCAGGGGAAGTTCAGATTGGATGTCAGGAAAAGGTTCTTCACTGAAAGGGTGGCTGGTCACTGGAACAGTCTCCCCAAGGAGGTGGTCATGGTACCAAAAATGTCAGAGGTCAGGGAATGTGGTTTAGTTTTAGGTAGTCCTGAGAGCAGCAGGGAGTTGGACTCGATGATCTTTAGGGGTCCCCTCCAATTTGAGATATCCTATGAAACAAAATGATCTAGAGAGAACTGGCAACATTGCCATGAAGAAAAGGCCAAAGAACACAATTAAATGACCAGTTAAAAACTGAATCAACCAACTGAACACACTCACACGCTTATTGTTTAGCATTCAAACTTTTATTGTTTATCAACAGTTTCAATAGAACTGTAGGACAGTAGTGATTCTACTATTAAAGTTTTCAGATATCACCAAGTCATTTAAGTCAGGAAAGGTCACAGAGGTTGAAAGAAACTTTGAAGAGGCCCAATTCAAGTAGCTTACTCATCAACAAAAGTGTTTCATTTCACATTGAAAAGGAAAGTTGACACTTCTCCAATATCTCAGAGGGCTTTAAATTTATGGAAGCAATACCTACAGCAGACCTGGAAATTGCTATAGATATGCTTGATAAGCAGCTGTGGCTGGAAGTCCAACAAGAAGTTAGGTTACATGAAGACTGATAGGGTAATTAACATCAGCATCTAATGCCTTTTTATAATTAATGATATGACCTCATTTGGAGTGTGCAGTGCTGATGACCTGTCCCAAGAAGGACACTGCAGAGCTTTGATTGGTTCTTGAGATATTGAAAAGTGTGACTAGTGGACTGGACGTTCTTGCATATGGAAAGAAACTGGGTAATTAAAACTGATCATTGAAGAAACAGGAGAAAGCAGCATGATAAAAATACATTACATAAGAAAAACATTAGAAATTAGAAAATGTTCCTTTGTCTCATAATTCAAATGCAAAGAAATGTGATAACATTAAAAATCTGTCAATTAAAAACTGATTCAAGGAGATTTCCATTAATTAACTGTAAACTGTGGAACTTATCACCACAGGAAATTGCTAAAACCAATAATACAGCAAGAATTTAAAAAAGATCAACTCATCTAATCGTTATCAACAACAAATTAGGCAAATTATTACCATGGTTGTCAGAAATAGCAGGATGCTGGATTCATTGAACTCTGAAGTCTATTTTGCCTTATTTTCTTAACTCGTTCTTATCAGCAGGCTGGATGGAGTACAGGCCCCTAATACTTACAGCATAGATCATGCTCAAATACATAGTAGGTGCAGTATTACCTAGTATATAAATTACATTCTTATTTGTTTTATACGGTAGTGATGTGAAGTCTTGCTCACTAGAAAAAGGACAATTAAAGGCACAAAATAAAGAATAGTTACCGTACAAGTTGAGACTAACAGGTGTCCTCAAGGCTTGCAACCAAGTACAACTGGGACACTATTGCACAGGGACACGATGAAGGCAGACTCGTTCATTCTTCTCCCAAAACCAGTCCCATTGGATATGCTGCCCACTCTTACCCAGTGGTCCGGCCTGACTCTGACACTTCTGGTGAATGGACACTCACCTGGACGAGGAGAGACTCTCCTTTGATTATACTTTATTCCTGTCTACTTGGCCCTGGAAAATAATGAAGACACCTTCACCGCTCCCACAGGTGGATTGGGATTGCACACGTATGTGAACAAGCAAGGCCTGCTGCGATGTGGCTGGGGAGTCAGGCTGGAGAAGCACACCCAGAGTAGCACCAACTTTACTGTATATCTGGGATTCATCCCTGACCTGTGCTAAACTCTGCCCCATTCCTAGGAATTGCTTGGAAGAGCGTGAATTATCAGAAAACACCTGACTGCATTCTGGTGCTCAGATGTTGTCTGATACTGCTGTACTTTTTAGTATAGGCGAGATCATTCAGATTGTCTCACTTTAGGTATAACTGAATAAAACTTTAACAAGGACACGCTTCCAAGTACTGAACTTGTGCAAAAGGATGTTTTTCCATTTGCAGCCTGACCAAGTCTTGTTTGATTATTTTACTACTCTCTCTAGGACTATGCTTGTGCCAGCTTCAAAAGCACATCTTCTAAAGCATGGAGTCACTTTTCTTCAAAGAAGTTAAGGAAATCTTAATTTTTCACAGAATTGTATTGTTGTATACTTCACAATGGACAAACTAGTTCCAACAAAATAATTAAAAACCCCAAAACAACTTGATGTAATCATGACAAGTTTTCATTTCAAGTAGTTACTATGCACATTATAAGCAATTCAGAAAAGTTATATGATGAAAATTCTTTGACATGTTACTGGGGTATTTTCAATGGTGAGACTAACTGCCTAACTTATTCTGTGGACGGAACATTATTCCTAACAGTGGAAAAACTTCTGTATAAAATGCACCTGATATAATATGATTTTTGAAAACTTAGCTTGTGCTGCATATTATCTACAGAATGCCATTGGAAACTTAACTTGTTAAATAAGCAGAATTTGAATGAATGATTTTTTTTATATGATAGGACAAAACACAAACAAACTGAAAAGGGATTTATACTGCATGTGAGGGATGTGATCAAAGAATGAGAAAGAAAAGCCAAAGTATTTGTACTAATCAGGAAGGAATCGGACTTAACTAACTCATATAGAGCATTTACACTTTTGGACAAGTGATTTTCAAGTCTGTAACACACTTGACTGACTCTTACTGGATTTTGTGCTTGAAATGTTTTACTAACAGTCCACTGAGGTGTGAAAGTACAATAGGTTCTTACTGTGGGAAGAAGGGTACATTTTTAGGAGTACAGTTGAACTAAAAATAGATTACTGTTTCTCCCACATGAAATATGCTACTCCATACAACAGGGACAAATTTATTGCTATGTACTAAGGTCCTATCAATGTTCCTTCTTATCACTTGTGGCAAGCCTTTATGACAAATATGGTTTATTAAAGAAACCACAAAAACTTTGGCCTCCTACTGTCAGATACACTTTAAGGATCAATTTTGAGTAAGACAATGCACAATTGAAAATAAATAAATTGTCAACAAATATACCTTTTGTATATTTGCTTTCTCCAATTTGCAACTCATTTTGAGGACTGATCATCTTCTGATGAATGGCTTCATAATTATGGTTATTTATGTTTCTATGGAACTGCTTTTTAGGCTCTGTGCAATCTTAGGAAAGTAGTACTGTGCCTAAAGAAAACCCATACCAAATAATCTGGCTTTAAGTCAATGAAAGATTTCATGGGTTGTTGACAAATCCATGACACTATAGTGCACATCATTTCAGTATTTTATATTTTTAGTAAGGAAAGCAATAGAGGGTTTTACATCAAATCATGAAAATAGGCAAAGACTGAAGCTTTATGTTTTCTGTTCCACATTTGAAATGTTACTGTGAATTGAAATCATTTGGATCTGTTTAAGCAATAGAAATAAGTGAGCTTATATTCGTTTTTGAAGAACTAGATACTGTGCACATCAAATCCTTTTCCATCTAGTCTTGCCAGCCACAGGGCATCTGTTTCAGTGAACTGATTTACAAAAGCAAAGTACGTTTTGCTGAGTAAAGATAATGTTTCTGTGACTTCAGATAATTGACACATTGGAAACTAACACAATTCTTTTTTGTCTCTATTAGAGCCCAGAGAACTTGGAGGAAGCCCAGATGGAGACCAAAGCTGTCTGAGTGGCTTTATCCATTTATCTGAGGTTTTTTGGAGTATGTCTGAAGCTGGTGTCAACAGACATGTTAAGACGCCAACACTTCACATTAGTGAACTTCATAACTTCACATTATGAACTTCTTTCAGTTGTTCATAACTTTATTACAGTATACATGCTTAATTTTAATTTTTCAAATTTGGTCTTTATCTATTGCTCTCAACCCAGCAAAGTCTGATCAAAAAATGTTCCATTTGTCCTGGAGCTAGGGGTGAGAAAACGTGGCTTTGGCACTTTCAGGAATATCAGTCTTTTTTTCTAAATAAATCCTTGATTTTATAGTATTGGTGATATAGGATGTGCTTCAGTTCCTCCCTGACTTGCAGACAGTGTGTGAGCAACACCAAGAAATTTAATTATTGGGGTTACATTAATCTTTATTTTCCAGCACCAGTATATAGTGGAGCCACCAGGTAAAGTCCGAAGTTTGAAACATAGGAAGTCCTAGGGTCAGTTAGGGTCTGTGGACATCCCTGCAGGTACTCACTTAGTTTTGATGAAAAGAGAAACAAAAGAACATTCTTGATGGTGAATACACAAAAGAATCTGAACAGTACTGTGGATTTACTAGAAATACCTAAAATCACGCCAGGATGCACACAGAGGCTCTAAAGGATGCAGCTACCTTTGTTCCTTGTCCGTGTAATACCCAAATCATACACAATGTCAAGCAGCAGGATTTATCCTCTTTCTCTGAGCTTTCTGCAACAACATCCCATTGAGACCTGGAAACAAAGACTTCATGAGTGTGAAACACCTCTTTTTTACTTTTTGAAGGCCCTCAAAACACCTTTTTGAAAACATTTTTTGACCTCTATTAATGAGCAAAGCCTGAGGGTCTTGCCACAGTACACAGGTAAATACCATGCACTTGTGTGTGCATTCTGGGTAGATGCACAGCAGCACCCAGGCAACTGTCCTAGATCTACATCCTACTACTACCTGCAAACTGAGCTACTCCTGCAGCCCAGTTGCATTGTACTTTGAAACCTATAGGTGCATAAACGAGAGGTAAATATATTAACCATAAACAAATAGTCACCAGAAACCCCTATGCACTACTCCAGTATTGCCACTGGAACCATTCTCTGTAAATGAAAAATAAAATCCAAGAAAACCTTTCCAAACTGCACAGTCAGCTTTTCCAGACAGCCTACCTCAAAAATAGTGTGATCACTGCCATGGTTCAGCCCCAGACAGCAGTTGAGCACCATGCAGCCACTGACTCCTTCTGTCTCCAGTGGGATGGGGGGGAGAATGAGAACAACAAAGGTGCAGCCTCCTCGAGGTGAGATAACCACCGTTTAACAGGCCAGCAAAGGGAGAGGGAAACAACAACAAAGCAGCAGTAGTTGTAATGGGATGTAAACAAAGATGATGACAAAGAGAGCAACTTACTCATGCAATGACACACCAGAGGTTCAGCCCACAGCCAGACCAGACCAGAACCAACCCATCCCTCCTGGGCCAGCCCCCTTTTATGGGGAGCATGAGGGCACATGATATGGAATAGCCCTGGCCAGCTGGGCTCACCTGGCCTGGCTCCTTCCAAAATTAACTCTACACACAACCAGAAAAATTTCTAGAAGCTGCCAGTCAGAATATTAGAGATAGATGAGTAGAGACTGTGTAGCAATAGCAAAGACCGAATGAGTAGAGAAGCATCCATTTTCTATTGCCAAGACACAGCTTTTACTTTCTTTGCTCTGCCAACAGTCTTGTTCCTATTCTCTCATTCAGTCTCTTGTCCTCAGCTGAAGCCTCTTACTCTTTATTGCCCTTTTTCCTCTGGTCTCAGTTGAAAGTAGAAAAAAACCCAAGCAATTTGCAGACTCAGAAAACAACGTAGTTTTCACTCTACATGTCTTAAATACCATTCCCAAAACCCAGTACAATTCTTGTCTGATCAACTGTTATGAATGAAAACATTCAGTTCAGGTTTATGAAATCTGAGGTGCCTGAAACTAGTGATGTACCAACCCACCTAAGGCTTGTTGGTAGTACATAATAAAAATAATGGCATAAATAACCATAATAAATTAGTAGCATAACTATATTTTTAAGTATTTCTTTTGAAGAATACAAAAGAATACATAGCAATAGAGAAATTCCACAAAAAAATCTTGCATAGAAAGGACTCATATAGCAAATCCCATATGTCATCATATCATTACATTCCTCTCTGCTCTGCTTTGGTATAGGTCTACTGAAAAGGAGCTGCATTCATTTACTCCCATTAAGAATCAGACCTGTGCATCCCTTAGTTCCACTTGGTTTCATCTCACAGCCCCAATTTTCAGATTACATGTCTAATTCTTTCACTGAATTTAAAGTTCCTTTTTCACCTGTTGGGAGTCACTCTCAGAAGATGCACTTCACATATTATTTTAGTTGACATTAAAAGAAAATAGACATTGATTTTTTTGAGTATTCACAACATTTTTTTCCCTAGCTGACACTTTGTGTGCATAAATACCAGACCCAGTGAAAATAAAAAAAGGAATCACAAACGTTTGGCTTTTTATTATTCCGACTTGAATTGAGAAACACTGACAGATTATATGATTTCATTTTAACAGAGGACGTGGCTGTCTCTTGCCAGGGTGGTGCTCTGAGGCCTATGGAAATGTACTGGTTTAGAACAAAAACTTCCACAGAGCACAGACATAAAGAAAACCTAAATCTGTCTCAGTACTGCAAGATGACAACAAGCTAAGGAGAGGTAAATAAATAAGTCATATTCAAATTTGCAAACTACCAACAATAACAAAAACATTTATGCAACCATGTCAGTTAAAACCTTTGCATAAAGCAAGTGATTAAATGTCTTCAACACAGGTTTGTGGTGATGGTGATTTAACTAAGTCACAGCCATATCACGATGTGGTGGCCTTTAGGTGGTCTACCTCAGACTAAATTGGACCTACAGTGATGTGTGCTTGTTTCTGTTTGTGCAAAAGTGCCATACGATATACACGCAGAAAGTATGCTATGCAAGCCACAAGCCATCATCTGTATATCTATTACTTTGTATTTAGATCAATGAGAATATATTTATGTCCTTACAATCAAAACTTCATTCACACACTTGTCTTGCAGTAATGTTATTTTTTCTAACTTGGTAACTTCTAAAAGGGAGAAATTATTGTCATTTTTAGTTATCAGATAGTCTGACAGACAGCAGCCATTAGGGCTTAAATCTATATTCAGGTATGCTGCTGTCGCTGAGAGCAGAACTTGACCTTTTCAAAGTATATTTGAGTGGTTTTCTTTGTCTGGTCTCAGTTAAAAACAGCGAGAGGGGGACAGGAGTATACTGAACACTTGCCAAGAGGCTAGTATCATTTTGGATATGCAGAGAAGATATTAATATGTGAGAATAATAAAATTAGGATGATATTTGGGTTATCAAATAGATTGACTAGACTGCATGCAGTAATTCTATAACAATGCCTTGACATGAATGTATGCTAGTATTAGGACAGTTTCAAGAAAATGTTTTGACAAAGCATAGTCATGTAGCCATGCACGTAGCTAGAGCATACATTAAAGAAAAAAGTCAGATCTTAGGTTTATCACAGGATGAATCCAAGCGATCTGCAGGTCATAGCTGGCTTCATGCAAAATGGAGATATACTGAACAGAATAAACACAATTTATTATCTATCTCAGCTGCTTATGTACTGGTGGGCTGTTAAATAATAAACTAATAAACAGTCAACATCCTTGTTTGGTTGGTTTTTGTGGTGTGTTTTTTGTGGATTTTTTTTTGGTTGCATTTTGTTGGGTTTTGTTTTGGTTTGCTTTTGCTTTTCACTTTTAATTACTTTAGGACTTTTGATACTTCCTCGGAATATGAGAGCTTTCCTTAGGTTAATCAGTTTTGGTAAGGGCCAGACATTAAAACAGAAGGATAGTTTCCTTCTCCTAACCTGGACAAAATCCCATTCAAGTGTCGTGTTTCTAAATTGAGAAGAATCCATATCACTCCGTTAGTTTTCCAGCTTGCTTTATTTTTCCCTTTTGTTATCTGTACTATATTAATCAGTGCACTGTTTGAAATGTGTATAGTCATCTTCTTCCTGGTTAGCACACATTATACTAGAACAGCAGTACTTTAACATAAATCTTCCCTTCTGTCAGTCTCTGAGAACGTGGTTCAAGTTTTTATAAATCAGTACTACAAACATCAGTACAGCATTTAACACTCTAATTCAAATTCTGATGATAGATCAGATAATTAATGGTTTAAATGAAAGATGTATCTACTTTCACTGTGACAGCAGCTCAGAGAATCTCTCTGTACACTTTTGGATCTATAGTCCTTTAAGTACTCTAAATTATCAGAAAGTATTTTAGAAATCAGCAGTAGAATTTAGATTTATTGAAAGACTGGAGGAACCTTAGAGGCATGTTTGTGCTTTGGATATATCTGAAAGCAAAAAATCCAGTTGTTGAGCGGGCCTCAGAAAGTGCTTTACTGAAAGTCTTCATTGGTACTTAGGCCACAAATATTCATGGTTTTTCTGCCTTTCTCAGAGACCATCATTATTTTATCTTGTCAGTTTACATTTCAACTAGAGCTCATAAGTGCTGATCTGAACCCACTTAATGACTTCACCAAAGTTGTTTGAGTTTACTTACTGTATAAGTGACAGCAGGCTCTATACCAGACTGGGGCTTTGATACGGCAAACATGCTATCTGTAACAGTACTTGTGACCCTCAGGTATAAAGGAGCTATGTTATACCTTATATCTATGGAAGGTGTTAATGAAGGCAGGACACATATAACCATCATACAACTATTTTACAGGCCGGCTTTGCACGATAAGAAATTCTCTGGAAGTACATGCCTGACAACCAAACACTAAATGAAATTCCGAGCATGTGGAGTAAAGTGCAAGCGGTTCTAAATTCCCATCACTTCTCCATTATTTTGCAGTCACTAAAACCACACAAACCTGTTTCTGCTCTGATTCTTCCGCATCTGTGGGGCAGGTGTCACAGTGGGACTATTTCACTGGATTAACATCTTAGATCTTAAGATATATGGGATCCAGAATTTTCCAGTTAACCTGTGGGCCACACAAAATCCTACGATTTGGGTCCCCTGAGAAATACATTATTCAAGTTGCATATCCCTTCCAGAAATGCTGCAAGGCTTAATTAATTAGTGACTATAAACTGTTCAGGGTCTTGAGATGAAGAGTACTGTATAATTCCTCGGATTTACTATTATGTTTATTGACGATAACTATGTTTTCCCTCTCTCTTATGGGAAAGGAAACACAAAATAATTATTCCAAACTTGAATTCCTGACTATAAAGATGGGAGATTTCTTTGCTCCTTTTTCATTTCCTCCTATCTAACTTTGAGTTTAAAAATCTATTTTTCTTCGCTAAGGGCATATGAAGGATTTGATTACTTACAGCTCACACACAGTAGCTTTTCTTTAATCATCTGAGCTGTCTACCTGCAGTGGAAGTGAATACCCCAAAGTAGGCTGTCAAGAGTGCAGCTGGTATCATACCTGATAACACAGCAACCTTAGTGGTTGAAAATGCAGAGACATGTCTCCATCACAGGTCTATAAAGTATGACTGCCCTCCAGCATTTCAACTGAACTGAGTTCAGGGGTACATCCACATAAGAAGCAAATGAGTTGAAAGGTGATCACAATTCACTTCTATCTAAAGAAAGTTAGATTTTCACCACAAAAAGAACAAAAGACACAGAATGGTTTTAGTCCATGGGACCTGATGAGCTGTATCTGTGGGTCCTGAGGGAACTGGCAGGCGAAGTGGCCTGGACAAGCCACTCTCCATCATATTTGAGAAGTTGTGCAGTCTGATGAGGTCCCCACTGACTGGAAAAGAGGAAACATAACCCCCATTTTCAAAAAGAAAAAAAGAAAGACCCAGGGAACTACAGGCCGATCAGTCTCACCTCTGTGCCTGACGAGATCATAGAGCAGATCCTCCTGGAAACTATGCTTAAGCACATGAAAAATAAGGAGATGATTGGTGAAAGTCAACATGGCTTCACTAAGGGCAAATAGTGCCTAAAAACTTGGTGGCCTTCTATGATGGGTTTACAGCATTGATGGACAAGGGAAGAGCAA
>VWZZ01008347.1:0-18507 GCA_013399095.1 Psophia crepitans | reverse complement strand
CAGGTTTGAGAAGTGGGCCCATGCGAACTGCATGAAGTTCAAGGTCCTGTACATGGGTCAGTGCAATCCCAAGCACAGCTACAGGCTGGGATCGAGAGCAGCCCTGAGGAGAAGGATTTGGGGGGGCTGGTTGACAAAAAGCTGAACATGAGCCAGCAGTGTGCCCTGTCAGACCAGAAAGCCAACCGTGTCCTGGGCTGCATCAAAAACAGTGTGGCCAGCATGTCTAATGAGGTGATTGCCCCCCTCTATTCCGCTCTTGTGAGACCCCACCTGGAATACTGCATCCAGCTCTGGAGTCCTCAGTACAGGAAAGACATGGAGCTGCTGGAGCAAGTCCAGAGGAGGCCACAAAGTCGATCAGAGGGATGGAGCTCCTCTCCTACAAGGACAGGCTGAGGGACTTGGGCTTATTCAGCCTGGAGAAGAGAAGGCTCCAGGGAGACCGAATTGCAGCCTACCAGTACCTAAAGGGCCCTACAGGAAAGCTGGTGAGGGGCTGTTTACAAGGGCAGGGAGTGAGAGGACAAGCTGAAATTGGTTTAAACTAAAAGAGGGGGGATTTAGATTGGACATTAGAAAGAAATTCTTTACTGTGAGGGTGGCGACGTACTGGAACAGGTTGCCCAGAGAACTTGTGGAGGCCCCCTCCTTGGAAGTGTTCAAGGCCAGGTTGGATGGGGCTTTGGGCAGCCTGGTCTGGTGGAGGTGGTGAGGAGGTGGAACTACGTGATCTTTGAGGCCCCTTCCAGCCCAAACAATTCTATGATCCTACGATCACTTTGTTTAAAAAAAAACACCTGAAAGACACTTTAAAGGAAAGGGACTTTCACAGTGAAAGACATTAACTTAATTAAAATGAATCTGATAACTTTTTTATAGTTATTGTCCAAGTAAAATTCAGCATTGTACTCCTTGACTGTGAGCCAATCCTCTCAATATAATAAAAAAAAAAATTGTTTCTTTGATTCACAACAAAGGGATCCCTTACCTGAAAACAAGTATCCTTGTTAGTTAATTTGTGTTGAACAATGTGATGTATACACGGTTTACCAGCTTCTTCCTGTGGTCCTGTTGTGGTTTAACCTCCGCGAGTACCTAAGCACCACATGGCTGCTCACTCACACACACACCCACCCACTCACCCACCCACACACACACACCCACCCCCCAAGGGGACAGAGATGAGGATGGAAAAAAACAAACTCATGGTTTGAGATAAAGACTGTTTAATAGGATACAAAGGAAGATAACAACAACAATAATAATGCATGTGATGCACAAATGCAATTGCTCACCATATCCAGCAAAAAAACAACCCGATGCCCAGTCTGTTTCCGGGCAGCAATCCCACCTCCAAGCTCGCTGCCCCAGTTATGTCCAGAGTTATATGGCAGGGAATATCCCTCTGGCCAGCCTGGGCCAGCTGCCCTGGCTGTGCTCTCCCAGCTTCTTGTGCTCCTGGCAGGGCATGGGAAGCTGAAAAGTCCTTGACTTAGTGTAGACACTACAACTGCCCAGCAACAACTGAAAACATCAGTGTGTGATCAACATTATTCTCATACTAAATCCAAAACACAGCGCTATACTGGCTACTGGAAAGAAAATTAACTCTGTCTCATCTGAAACCAGGACAGGTCCAAACTGATGTGAGAAAACATAATGAGAGGGATCATATTTTGAATAATCTTTTTTGCCTATTAATGAAATTTAACCTTCTTTGTAACATGTTTAATTTTATTTGCATGAAGTAAAAATTCACATTAAAACAGCATTTTTTTTTCCAAAGGTTTAGTGCATGAACTAGCTACCTAATCTACTTATTGCAGGATACCGTGGGTAGTAATATTTATATGGTTTTGACATCAATGGTCAAATTAATGAAAAAATCCACCTAGGGCAATTGAGTATAAAGATACCACCTTTAGCTCAAATGTGAGCTGCAAATTGTTTCAGACTTGGAGAACATCAGCATGTAGTTTACCTAAGGTTATACTCCTCCTTAAGTGTCTGATCTTGCTGTCCAAGGCAGGCTGCTGGGTGGCAGGGAACTTGGGCTGTGCTGGATATAGCCATTCTTCTGGTTTTGTGGTTAATCCAGGCAGGGTGCATACAGATACTTCCCTTGCTGCAGGAAGCTAAAGCCTAGTGTTCAGCATTATTGAGAAGATCTGTTACAACAATTTTTTCAACACAACATTCAAGCTACCTGAACTGCCTATCCCTAGCTTAACCCAAGCACAATTATTCTTAAAATGGCATCTCACCCCTCACTACTTTATTTGCTTAAGGAGAATATGAGGTCAGCTTAATTTGCTGGGCTCCACCTTGCATAACGCTGTGCAAGCATGTTCTGTGAAGTACTGTGTCATAGCTAGGCGTGGATGTAAAATAACAATATTTCATTGTTAGTTCCCACAGGAGATGCACTTGAAGTGTGGAAGAAGAAAATTTAAAATCAATGTTCCATTTAATTGCTTTTATTTCCTCAAATGACTGACCAATGAAAAAGCCATTTTGTTTTAAATGTGGGTTTTGGTGAACCGTATCCTCAAATAGAAAGAAAGAAAAATCATAGGCCTTTAATTTTTTATCCCTGTGGCTTTGTATTGCCCTGGGACTACTAAGTCTTGTAGCATCAACATTGTCAAAGTGGTTGTATGAAAAGTAACATTTAAAACCCCTTAGGTAGTTGTAAATCAAAGCTGTCCCACAATTTACAGTACATTTATTTTTAAAAAATCATATTTATATAACATCTTTTAACCCAAATGATATCTTATTTTACAGACTGGATTCACTTCCACCAGCACTGACATGCAGCCATCTCTGAGAGGTTGAGAAGCTGGCAAAGTAGCAACTTCAGCTATCACAGGGCGAACTAACATATCGGCTAAGACTGCTGAGGCAAATTCCCTCATGAATGCAACTGTCACATCATTTCAATCTGCTGAGAATGTTGTTTTTCCAGTATCTTGGCTCCATAAGTCTCTTCGTCTTTCCTTATATCATATAATCTGTGTTATTTGTCTACAACACATAAAGTGATGAACAGAATCTCTTTCCAAGCAAGTGAATTTACCACACCATGTCATGACCTAGTGGCAAAGGAGAGTCTTGGAGAGATGTTGCTCTGTCAAAGCACATTCCTTCCAATGCCTTACTCTTCAGCACTTGAGTCACACACAGAAGAAAAATTTCCTCATCTTTGATTCTCTTAACTTGAGAGAATGGGTCTTCCTAGGAGTACCTGCCAGTAGGAGTATATCCCAGTCATATGCATGTCCTACTGCTTCCTCCCACCGGATCTTTCTGAGCTTTCCTATTTGACCATCTGCCCTGTGCACATGCAGAAACTGAGGTTCATGTCTCATTGCTGTCACTTCTCCCCTCTTTGGGGTAAACAGAGTCAAACGGGACATCACACAGGCCAAACCTCCCCTTTTTATAACATCAATTGAATGATGTAATTATAGATAGAGAACAAGCTATTACAATGCTTGGGATAGATATGTCAAGCAGTTCATTCATCTTATCCTTTGATATGAAAAAATAGAGTAGTTTTAGAGAATGAAATGTGATTAAAATTAAATGAAACTTGAATCTGCCAGATCTGAGTAGACATGTAAGTGCTTCCACTTATTTAGATACCCTCAGTCACCGACATTGATTTATATAAGCTGTACATCAGAAGACATTATACTTGAAATTAGAGCTTTTCCATGTTTTTTAAAAAAATTCTTCCAAAAGATGTTGCGAACTGCAGGCAGTGAATTTGCCTTGCTAAATTCTGAATGTTTCAAGAATAATAGAAGAAATAATGGGTCACCTATTAAAGTTGATGTTGAAGAAGGGTATTTCATTGTCTGATATTTGTCATTCAATATTTGTCATGCTCCTGTTTAAGCCATTTCAGTCTCCCTAAAAGGAGCAGAAATAAACTGTCAGTTTTAGAGGATCACAGCATGCATAGCAATTTGTGGAAATACAATGTATAAATAACTCATAGACATAACTAGAATGAAATTTGTAACAGAAATCAGTGCATTTTCTTATTCTTATTACAATTCATCAAATGTTAAAGATGCCAAAATTATTCATATACAATGGACTGCTGGAAAGGTGGTTGGTCCAAAACATATGGCCAGGAATCATATTCAAAATGTTGTCTATAATCAATGTGATTGTAGGGAAGTTTCAGAGAAAGTACAACCCCATTCCATGAATGGAGATAATTACACACTCTCTAGGATTTTGATCTAGCTTCCATGCATGCACATCTGCACCCCAACAAAGCAAAATCTGCTTCTGTATCCTGATACTGATAGGGGATTTTGCCAATTTAAGAAAGATTTTATAGTATGCAGAACTGTTGCTTTATGAATAGTCCATTAACATATTAGGACATATTTAACACTACAACTTCCAAAAGTTTTCTTAGACTGGAACACCAGCTAACAGAGACTTTCAAATTAAACCTTGTTTTGGTTGTTGTTCAGCAATATAACCGTGCTCGGCATTCCTCAGCTGAGATTGGAGGCTTCTGGATGTGAGCCTCTCCCTGGAGGTGTTTGGGTGACATGTTTGTATGTTCTGCCGAACCCTCAGGGTCTTCTCTAGGTCAGCTCTTGTGACTTCTGCATCTCCCATATCATCTTGAGATGTTCAGTGATTAGCCTCCTGCATCCAGCCTTTGGGCGCTGATGATGAACACTGCCTGCAATGACTGCAGAGGCTGTGGCAGCTTGCCTTCTCCAAAGTTATTTGCAAGCCTCTGTCTCAGCATAAGAGCTTCTCAGGTTAAAGAAAAACCTTAAGAGAGGAAGAATTTTGTTGCTCCTGATCTTGCACAGTGAGCAGTACCTTGCTGACTTGAACTTTTAGACCACTGTCTGCAAACAACTAAGGCTGCTTACTATTACCGTGTCTGTTTACTACTCTGTGTGTGTACCTACACACTTATATGCCTTATAACATCTCTCTTGCCTTGTACTGTAGGCTTCATTCTGTCCTTCAGAATAACTGGAAAATAAAATAACTAAGTCCAGATATTTTCCCATTTCAAACCAGCATAACTTTGTGTAATTTTTTAGTTTGCAATTTCTGCTAATGTAACGACGCAAATTTCACTTTTTCTTAGCACTTACCTTCTCTCTCAGGCTAGTTTTTTCTAATACTCTTGATATGTAACTGTGCTTCCTCCCTGAGAAGGTTTAATTTTCTTCTTAAAAAATATTAGTACAGGGATTACCTCTTTGTGGTTAAGATCTCTATAGTTCTGTACTTGCTCAGATTACTTAAGGTTGTGTGGGGTGTGGGGGTGGATTTTTTTTTTCTTTTTTTCGCTGAGATCTCAGCCATATTTTCAATCTGTTCTTTATCACTTTGTAATTCTGCATGTCTCTTACCTGAATTTTTTCTAGTGATTTTCTGAATCACAGCATTCTTGACTTGTAGTCTTGTTTTCTGTCAGATGCTTGTTTGAACAAATTCTGTACACTCTGTGAAGAATATTTCTTTCAACCTAGCAACATTTTTCATACCCTTGAGGACATTTTTAAATGTAGATCTTGTGATAGAACACATGAGCACAGGAAACCAAGTTTTTCAATTTGAGCATATTGTGAATATTGTAGGTGAAGCATATAAATATTTCCCAGTGCTTACAGTATTATAAATGAATGCATTTATAATTTAGAGAAAATTTCTGTACAGAAAATAGGCACAGAGGTTTAAATTCATGGAGGAAGTTAATAAATAAGTGTAAATATTGCTATTTAATTTTCATCTGCCATGAGGGGGATTTTCAGGCTCTTCTGTTCGCAGAAACCTAAATATCTTTTTTAAAAGCACTATTCTTCATAAGATTTGTCATTTTTATATCAAAGATCTGATAGTTTGGAAGAGTAGTTCACAACATCTTTATTTTCTTACCAGAGTGGCTTAACTTTTATAGCCAATTATTCTTTGTCTTTCTTGCTCTTTTTTTTTTAGGGAATGATGCTGAGAATGTTGACCTTTGTCTCACCCTCCCTCCTCAGTTTTAATTTCCCTGACTTATTGCTTTATTTCTGCTGTATTCAATGAATGACTCGCAGTGTTGATACTCAGCAGGAGAGAGGCTGACTTTGCGACGTGTGGTAGAGGAGTGCTGATGCTGTAAGGATCAGGAAGCCCTGAGGGCTACTGCTGTCACAGGGCTCTCTGCTGCCCTGATCTGTGGGTCCCTTTCCACAGTGGGAGGATTTAGTTGGAAAGATCACTTAATTTTATTTTGATTTTTAAGTGGGAATTAGTGCTCGCAGAATATGTCAGATAGAAGAGAAAGGGGCAGAAGTTCAGTCTCTGTGCTGCAGTTGTAATCCTTTGTCTCTCTGTTAAACATGCTGTCCAGCATGTCAGTTATGACAAGGATATCTGTCTGCAAGGAATTGCTCAGAGACCATTAAGAGCATCAAAGATGTATCAGATGTTATCTAACTAGGGACATCTGAGCCACAGACCTTAAAGAAGGCAGGTTCTCTACCAGAGTGCCAAGACTTCTGTGCATCCAGTTGTGTGTGGCTAATTTCACAGGTTAATATCACTGTGCCCAGATGTGGATAGCAAAAATAATTGACCAGAATGTCCCTAAGGTAAAAAAAAAGTGGCTTTGAAAATATAGTGGCATTCCTATTCCATGTGGTCAGGACAACAGTGCATACAGAACTACTCATGTTCTGGTGCATGGTCCTGAACCAATGTTTATCAACATAGTGAATTCTGTCCTTTTGACCATTTTTGCATGTGGAACAAATTATTGTAGAAAGAAAAGCAAGGCATCAGTACTGTATTTTTACTGGACCTGACATAAATAACATACTAATTTGTATCATAATGCATCTAAAAGGACTACTTTCTTTGTTACTTAACATTTTCACTTGTATTTCTTCCTTGCATATGGTGTTAATCTGACATTTTTTAGAAGATGAAACCTTGCTCATGTTCACACAATGATTCTGGTATCAACTCTGACCTTGGAGAAGACTGTCACCACATGCATCCAATAATCCTGACCTTCTCAAATAAGTAGATATTTCAGAGATAGAGAGTCGGTAGAGGAAAACATGACATAACAAAAAATAAGCCATGGTGTCTTTTTTTTTGTCTCATCTATTTTATGCTGCTGTTAGTCCAGTGATTTATAAAGCACTAATCTTGATCTATGCCCAATCAATATGGAAAGGAACGAGCTCCTCACTCTCCAACTTCACTTTCAAACTTCAGTCTCGCTCCCGAACACAGCATACTAACTGAATCGGTGAGTCTTGCTCCGAGGAGGCTGGACACAGCTCTGTGTGCGGTACCAGCCTTCAGCCTTGATAATCTGAGCAGGTCTGGAAACTCAACATACCTCTGTATTTTCTAATTTCAGCAGAACTTGACAGTCACTTTATCCCTGCAGTCCCCTGATCCTCTAGCATTTTGTGATAAGCTTCAAGTCCTGCATAGTACATGAGCTCATTGACAGGATGAGTGAAGAACGAGGAGGATTATTCATTGTTCCCATTAAACATAAATCCTTTCAACAGTAACTTAGCAGGAAAGCAGTGATACTTCACAGGGAAGTTTACTTTGGACAGATGTGCTTTAAAAAGTTGCACTTTTTTCCTGAACTACACTGAACAATCCCTTTCCCTTCTTTTCCCTTCTTCTCACTGTAAGGACCTTGTTTATTCTAGGGAAATTCACTGTGCACCATGGTGACTAAAAATGCCAAGACCGCCAAGGCTTTACGTCGAAAGAGACAATTGATAGCGTTGGGTGCATCATGTGACAGTGGCACAGGCAACGGTTACTCTGCAACCATGGTGTGATGGGCTGCTCCCACACGCATAGCCTCCAGCAGGAACTCAGCCATCACGGTTCTACTCTGCAAGTATGACAAGCACCCCGAACTAGATTATAAGCAGGTTGCAGCTCAGGCTGGTCACATACTGAAGGCTAGATCATTCAGTTTGAAGTCAGATTCTGGAAATACTTTCAAATCCATTTCATGTTGGTCTTCAAAGCCCCCAAAATAAATCTGACAGGAAAAGAATACCCTATCTGAAGGAGCGACGATTTCTACCATAAACTGGAAAATCACGCACACATTAGCTAGCAAATGATGGCAGACTTTTAAGACAAGGATCCTACAAATCTCTGAAACTTCCTGTCATTATAGTTAGGAAAGTGACTACTGTATGCTACACATGTACTTGCTTTGGCTACAATTTTCTGCATCATTTTTGCTGACTAGTTATAAAATGTTGGTTTATGTTTATTAGCCTTTCCCCCTGATGGGAGATGACCTGAGCGATCTCACAGGCTGTTTTCCATTTACGACTTCTGATTCCATGAATAATACTTTTTAGATGGAAAAATAAGAATGTCAAAACATTTTTATACAGAAAATCAGAATATCATTTTATATTATAATAACCACATATGAAATGTAACATTAGAATATTTTCAGAAGAAATTTCTACTGGTGTATTTCAGAAGGACTGCTTACCAGTTAGTTGACATTTGAAACAGATCCAAATACGAACTGAGATGTAGTGCTCTGCTTGTTTTCATCAGCAGGTGGGAGGGGAAGTAACCGGAGAAGCTGTCCTGAACTTGGTTTGCTGGCTCAGATACAGACCTGCTCTATTGCTATTTTACATAACCTCTCAGCCTTATTTCCTACATCTTTCTAAAAATGGGCTAATGTAGTGAGTAATAAAAGCAGTTATTTAATCTTTATTCAGCAAGATTGATAGCTCCTGTATAACCCCATAATTATGAATGTTTTGCTGAACCATGCTTTCTTCCAGAGTTATGAAATTCTCCACCATCTCTCTATATTTTCTTATCATCTGTTTCAAAACCCCATGTGCATCTATGCTTGAAGAAATGCAAGGTGTAGCTCTTGCCTAAGGAAGGCTTTGCAAGGTATTACCCACAAGGAGTTACACATAGACCCAAGCTTGAACAGTTTTCCAGATTTGAAAACACAGGGCTGAAATCAAGTGCAGCTCAGGAGAAGGAGATGGCAGTGCCCAAGAGCCTGAAATAAGTCAAAATGAACATCATGGAAGTGTAGGTATTGCTTGAGTGACCAGGGTCCTGTTATTTACTTTTCCTCTCTTTGTAAATGTGCTCCATTTTCTATGCAAATGACCTACTTTTTGTCATCTTCTCTTGCTCTTTTTTTTCTTGCTTGATGGTAAAAGCCAATTTGTACTGGGCTACTCCTAGACTTACTTGCTAGGACAAGTAATTTTCAGCAGTATTACACAGATCAAAGATTCTGTTCAGACATTTGCTGTCATGAGATGCAGGTGCTTCTCAACACTGCATCTGTAGAATCACAGAATGGTTTGGGTTGGAAGGAACCTCAAAGATCATCTAGCTCCAAACCCCCTGCCATGGGCAGGGACACCCAGGTTGCCCAATCAGACCAGGTTGCCCAAAGCCCCATCCAACCTGGCCTTGAACACTGCCAGTGAGTGGGCAGCCACAGCTTCTCTAGGCAACCTGTTCCAGTGCCTCACCACCCTCACAGGGAAGAATATCTAATCTAAATCTTCCCTTCTTCAGCTTAAATCTATTACCCCTTGTCCTATCACTACACTTCCTGGTAAATAAAGGACAGTGTCAAACCTCTCAAGATCTCCCCGTCTCCTTTTGCCAAATGAAAGTTTTGCAAAGAGAAGGGTGGAACAAGCACAACTGCCTTCTCCAGTTTGCACTACACAGAATTTTCATATCATTAGGGTAGTTACAACTCTCTAGTCAATTTGCATACAGAAACCAATGTAAAAGACACACACACACACTAGCAGTGAAATGTGAAGCTGTGTAAAACTCACTGTATAGTGGATTTGAAACTCAAGCTCATAATTATATTCATGAAATGAACTGCTTTTCTTGTTTCTTTGTGTGACCTTTTTCATGTAGGATAATTTTCTAACATGTACCAAATGTCACAGTGTTTTGAAAGCCCGAAAATGGTCTTCATTCACAAAGGTATTTAACCACACATTTTTAATGGGACTGCGCACCTGCTTCAGGCTATACATGTGCCTAAATGCTGAACTGACTCAAGGTCCTCAGTAGGAAGAGAAACTCCAACTGCTCAGATTCTAATTTTCTTTCTTTATTTTGAAAGTCGAGCAATTGAGAATTGATAAAGTAGCATTTAAAGAGAAAAAGTCCGCATATGATTTATAAGGTATTCTAGAAGATACATTAGAAAGCATTATGGGATGCAATCAATCAGTGTCTGGACTACTCAAGATACTAAATGTTTTTCCCTTTTCTACTTTCAGCACATAAGAGGACAGATCAGGTATTAGTATGGCACATTTTTCTAACTGATGGCATCATTTTCTAGCACCTTTTCTTGATTTATGTTCCAGTGTTTATCCAATTTCCTTTATAACACCATCCAAAGCAGAAACATTAGGTATTTGTTACTTAACCTCTATGATACCTTCAGAAATTGGCAGAACAAACTGGACTCATATTCCTATTGTTGTTTTAGATGATAATTTGGCAAAACTGAAGAACTGCAACATTAAATTTATTTACTGTTGTTACCATAAAAATATGGAGTTGTTAATGCATTTTTGGCCTTAGAAGAAATTTGATTTTCCTTACTAGCAAGCAAGGTTGAATGAAAAAGACCTCCTCTGTTCTCAGTAAAATAAATAGGAATGTTGGCACCAACATACAGTGGGAGGAACACTAGTTCCTAATTATTCATGAATTTCCTGGTATCAGACAGAGCTGCACAGGAGTTTGGAAACGGTGGGCCAATGTGGCTCATAATTTATTTAGCAAACTATGGAAATTTATACTGGAGAAAGAGAATTCTATTCCCTGGCCGAGGGGGTGAAGACTTTCTGGCAATCTCACAACCAGCTCAGAGATAGTGATTTCACTGGAGTCTGTCCCTCGTGATTTCAGTTTGCAATCAAAAAAATATCCCACTGAGAAAAAGTCCACTGTGTGCAGTGAAGAGCTGGGGTTTCCACAGAGTCAGCCAAATGCTCATGCTTATTCTCCAAACTAACTTTTTCATTCCCTGTAAATATAATGTATTTGATGGCAACATTGCATAACATATAGCATGCCAGAAATAGCCTGCAAACTATGGGAGTCTAACAATATCAATAACTTGACCTAAACACCCAACCTGACCAGTTCCAAGTCTTGTCTTTGCTTTAAAGATGACTCAGGTTACAGCTTGGGGATAGGTCCTAGTTATAGTCCATGCAACCTTGAAAACATTGAGCATATTGAGCTGGTTTACTTAGTCTGCTGGACTGAATTTTAATCTCATCACAGTTTAAAAAAAAACACAGTGCTTTGTCAATACAGATGAAAGTTACCAAATTCTGTTAAACTCCTAATGCTTTCTCACAACTCTCATGTGTATCCAACAGGACAGAAAATTTTCTTCACCATATTAGCTCAAAGGGATTTCTAATGTAGATCATATTATTGCAGCAATAAAAATGATGAGATGTGTCAGTAAAAGGTCTTAGAGCCGTAAGCGAACTAGTGACACTACTTTTGGACATTGTGGTTCCAGTATTATTTCACTGTGGTGCAGTGTTTCAGACTAGGTTACCTTAACATAAGCTACCTTGGTCAAAAAGACATAACCTCAGAGACGTGTTTGGAGAAGTGAGAAGTCCACCCTGTGTTGAACCTTACTGTCACATTTTGCAGCAGTGGTGGCACTAGAGAGGTGGCATGTGGGATACACAAATATGTTAAACCTAGGCTGTACCTAACAGAGCCCCAAAGCAGGAATGATATCACTCCCTCAAGGATTGTACATGTGGTTTCCTGACTCCAAGCCAAACCCCGCTGATGTCAGAGAGTCCCTTTGACATGTGTATGTTGAGTCTGAAAGAACACTTTGTTGGGAATCCAGTGTGGTTTATATTTATTTTTTCAAAAATCTATTAGTTTGTCCCACTAAAGTCACAACTAAAGCAAGTTATATCTATATATATATATCTCAATAAATGCTAGATATTTCTTTGCCTTTGGTATTTTGAATATATCTTTTTTTTTTTCTTATTATGAGGGGTAAAACCACCAACATTGGTAAGATTCACCATAAAAATGACAACATTGCATAGGAAGTCCCTAATAAGAATTAGTCAAAACTGTTGACAGAGCTTTAGTGTACAGGTGCTTGGTATTTTGGATTGACCTATAGGAAATTCAGTGTTCTGTTATTACTAAATACGGTGGAGGCAATCTTCTGGCTCTCTGAGTTAGATGATTGCTAAAGAATCCCATAACCACCTTTCAAGATGTTCCCAGCACCAGATTCACAACAACAGTTAAGTATGATTTACACTAGAGCATCAATAAAAGCCCAATATGAAAAAGGCAATGTATTATACTGTGTACCATGGGCTAGGAGGCTCATTAGGACAAGACATAGGGGAAAGGAATAGTAAGATCATACACACTGAATAAGGTGTCATTCTCACTGGGTGAATCACTTGAGCAAATAGAAACTACTGACTGAGATGATGTATTGGCTATGAGATGGAGTTAATTTTCCCCCCAGCAGCCCTCACAGCACTGTGCTGTGTATCGGTACCCAGCAAGGTGTTGGTAACCCCCAGGGTTTTGGCTACTGCTGAGCAGTTCTGGCAGAGCATCAAGGCCGTCTCTCCAATATGTCCCCCCTTTCTCACCAGCAGGACATAGCCCAGAGAGCTGACCCAAGCTGACTACATGAATATTCCATACCATATGATGTCTGCTCAGCAATAAAAGCTCAGAGAAAGGGGTGGGAGGGAAGGGGGGAGCATGTGTTATTTACAGCATTTGTCTTCCAGAGCACCTGCTAAGCGTCCTGAAGCCCTGCTTCCCAGGAAGTGGTTGGACGTCGCCTGCTGATGGAAAATAGAGAATAAATCTTTTGGTTTTCCTTTGCTTCCATGCACAGCCTTTTGCTTTATTAAACTGCCTTTATCTTGACCCATGAGGTTTTTTTCCATCTTGTTTTTCTCTCCCCCTATCCTCCTGAGGAGGGGGGTGATAGAGCAGCTTGGTGGGCACCTGATGTCCAGCCAAGGACAACCCACCACAGGTGACATTGCTGCCCTTCACTGCAGAAGAACTTTCAGGAACATATTTTGGTTTTTTTTCCCTCCCTGATTGAACTGGTAGTTGCAGCCTGAAAGTTTTTCTAATCTCAGTCCCAAAAGGATATTAAATTATTTAAGGGATTTATGCAAGTTAAGCCTGGCACAACAGCCAGGGAGGTTGGGGGAAGGGGGTGGGAGAAAAAAAATTAGACTTGTCCCTTCAAAGCTCTTACTTCCTCATGAGAAAATTTAGGGCAGTGTATTAAATCTCCTGCCAGATCTTTTCAATCATTCACAAAATACTAAAAAAAAAGGGAATTAAGCAGTCTTCTCTAAAAGATATGAACTTTGCCGGAGAAAGCCGTAGCACACTTCAAGAAACAGAACAATTCTTCTTTGGTTCTGACAGACTTAGTCTCTGTGCTTCACTAGTCCAGGAATGAAACGAGAAAGGTTCAATCTCCTTGTGCCCGGGCTTGTCCAAACTCTAGAGGCGCCTGAGTGTAACAGTAGCAGCAGCATATGATAATGTACATTTTTCTGATAGACTGTCTTTTGTCATCTACTACATAATGCAAAAGCAGAAAGGCACTCTGCCTGGTTTATCTGCATCTGTGCCAGAAGATTTGCTGGTAGACCTCGTGCAGCCAGAGGATGCAATTTTACTACATTCCTAGCCTTATAGCTAGGGTAGCAATATCTTGTAACTTATTTAACTTCAGGGAGTGTTTTTTAATTTCCTGTTTCAGTATTTGGCTCTTTTCTGGGGCCAGAATAAAAGCTATATCTACCTCATTACCGTCTTTATTTGGAGAAAGAGAAATCTTCCCCTAGCAGGGCTTACAAATACCACTACAAAATTAAGCGCAGTGTTCTGTACATTCTTTGTAAGGCACAGCCTACTGAAAATTTCAGATTATTATGGTACAACAAAAAATCGTATTGCGTGAACATTCAATAAATTATTGCATCACTTTTAGAACTTCTGTGATGATGATAAAGCTATTTGTCTTCCAAAAACCTTCAAGCCATGCTTTTCCTATAGCACTCTGTTATCAGAAGCCCAGGACACAGTTTGCATTGATGTAATTTGACATGGTTCTGATGAGATTCTGGGAATCTAATATGACAAATAGACATGAACAACACAAACCTTACAGTTAACAAGTTTTGAAAAGGACTAACTAGAAAAAAGGGGTATCTTAGAAAAGAAATGATACACACAAAAAAAAAGGTAAATATACTAGCTCAAAAACTTCTATATTAAATAATGCAGAAGAAAGTTTGAGAATTGAAGTTCAAAAATGCTAATGAGATAATATGAATCCTCTTAATTGTGACTATATGTTAGATATCTGCTAATAAATATTCATATAAGGATTAGCACCAAGTTAAAACACCAAGCTAACCACATACTGTCTGTGTATGTAAACAGACCCAGAATCTTACCACTGGTTCAGACAAATATCTATCATAGACAATAATACCAAACTTTGAAACTGGTATTTTCTTTAAAATAGTGACATCGACATGATATATACTGTTTTGTATAATAAAGAAATAATTTCCCTTAAATAGAATCACTGTTACATACTTTGAAAGTATTCAGTAAAAAGATCTCTTGAGGAAAAGGGACTTAAATTACAGTTTTGCACACATACACAGTTACATTACCCTGATTTAAATTATTACTTGTAAACCTAAGTGGTAGTGCATTTCTGTCCCTTTAATCTCCAGCAAAAAGTATTATCGCATTAAGTGCGTCCTAGAGTCTCAACTTTCACCGAAGTAAAAAATGTTCTTACTGCTTATGATGACATAGATAACCTTAAAAATAATAACTGAGTATAAACGATGACAGTATTTTCATCCAGAAAGAAGCCATTTGTCTCAAGAAGTGGTTAAGTCTGCAGTTATATTGGTGGCAGTTTAGATGTCTCTATTTTTAACTAACTACAGAAGGATTCAAGTATAATGCATTATTTTCTATGTACTCATATCTGTGTCCTTTCCAAATTAATTTTTGTATACCTAGATATGATGAACAACCCTATTGTTCTCAAACTCCGTCTCTTAATATCTTTTGTACTGATGTTATGCATTGCTAAGGGAAATCTGTAATACTTTGAAAACGGGAGACACTAGAATAAGAAATAGAGTGAAATAAAATACAGCAAAGAAGCTAGTGCTGCTTCTACTATCCCCTCTTGTTTGAAGCCCTACATACATATGAGGAGAAAATTCTTCTCTGAAAGGGTGGTCGGGCATTGGAACGGGTTGCCCAGGGAGGTGGTGGAGTCACCATCCCTGAGGGTGTTTAAGGAAAGGTTAGATGTGGTACTTAGGGACGTGGTTTAGTGGGTAATAGGTGGTGGGGGGATGGTTGGACTAGATGATCCTTGAGGTCACTTCCAACCTTAATGATTCTATTATTATCATTCTATTATATAGTACATATGTGTGTGTGTGTATCAACACTTACATATATATACATACACATATATATAAGTAAATAGACACAGGTATGCAGGGATCGATGCAAGCAAGGCTGTCATGCTAGAATTAAAAGAAAGCTAAAGAAACTGCCACAAAAGATTCCTTTCACTGCAGTCCGGTGTGCCTAGTGCAGGGTCTAGGGCACAGTTTAGTCAAAAGGATAAGGAAATGTGGAGCTCAGTACACTTTCTGAAGAGCTCTTCAGCTTCCTCTTTACTGGTCACTCCACATACTCTTGTGACACAGCCATGACTATGTTATTTTTAAAAATGAAATTATGTCTTTTGTGGCTTAACAGAACCATTCAGCTTTTGAATAGCTCAGGAAGCAAGCAAAACAAGTTTCATCTATAGTACAAGTTGTAATCAATTTTCTCATTTGGGATATATCTGAATTTTTGCAGGATTAAAATTGTACTGATAAAACAGGCAGATTAACATAATGACCAGACTAGAAAAAATAGAAAACAATACCTAAGCCTCCTGTTAATCTGTGGTTCATGTGATGGGATGAGGTACAAGAATAAGGAACAGTGAAGGAAAAAGAAGGAAAGGACTGTGAGGAAAGGAAAGACAGAAAGTCTAGGTGAATTTTATTATAGGTAGCACTACCAGAAAAACTTATCTACAAGCTATACAACATTTTCCACAAGGTTACAGATTTAAGGTTTTATTCCCTTTCATGCCACTTTTCCACAACTAACCACTTCTATTAAATTTTCTTTTTTTATTCTTGAACCATTAATTTCCATTAAAGAGACCAAAAGGAACAATGGCACACAATGTTCAATATTTAAAGACTGATGAAGATTCAGAAATTTTAGTTTCAGAAGGAGTGTGCCACCATGCTCTCACTTCTCTTTTCTTACTACAGTTATTAACAACCACTGGCAAAAAGCAGAAAGGTGTAGTTGACTTTAAACTATAGTTCAAATATCAGATATTTTTTGAGGGCTCAGTGAAGAAATTTCAATATGTAAAAATCACTATTGTTTTCATATGAAGTAATAACTTGCTAGTAAAAAGTTAGTAGTTAGTAAAAAGTTAGTAGTCAGATTTTCTTGGTTTTTGTTGGTTCTTTTTTTCCTTTTTTTTTCTTTTGGAGTAGTAGCAAATACTGGTTTTAAGAGGATTTTTTTTTATTTTTCTCCCACTTTTCTTTAAATGGTTCTGTTGCAGTACTTGGTAGTGAAGGTTATGCTTATAAAGATAAAATGAAAGTGCTGATCAGAATGTATAGTGTTGACAGGCAGACAGGCCTACCAGAAATATTCTGCCGTATAAGTGAAATTGTAATATTTCCAGCTGGTAAGCAATCATTGTATTCAATACATTTTAAATAAGTCTGAAGCAAGTTATCTTCTCTCAAGAGCACCTGGTAAACAGTAAACTTCCAAAACTTCCCTGAGTTTAACACCTACAGCAAAAAAGTTTATTCAGAAATGAGAGAAAAAATGTAACCTTTAAAAGAGGCATATTAAAAACATGACTTCATAACATGCATGACACAAAAAAACCTGTAAAAAATTCAACCCTCCAAAAGGCAAGAAACCCCTGTCCACTGTGCAGCTGAAATACATTTAATATATGCAGTTAGTGAAATTGTTAAAACAACTGGTTTTCTTATCAAAATTATGTACTGCAGGTCAAAACTTTTCCAGAAATTATTTTTAGAATCCAGAAATTAATGTTCTAAACTTGAGAATTCTGCATACATGTTGATAGAATAATTTGACAAAAAAAAAATCTAAAGTGATGATCAGAGTATTCTACCTATTTTTATTTTTATTTTGTGTGTGTGTGTGAGGCTGGAGAGGTAATGCCACCTTTGAGGATTATGAGATGGAATATAATCTTCTGGATGGATACAATCCTTTAACCCCCTTTTTTTTTTTTTCTTCTTTCAATGATTTGTACGTTTCAATGCATGAACATGGAGGCAAGTATTTCAAGGGAAAATGCTTAGTTATAAGGAATTTTGTGCTTACGGAAACTTATGTGTCTGCTTGATATCGTTATTACATTAGGTCTGCCTTGATGCATTTGTAGTCCACCCTCTAACAGTGTCACGTTTATGATGTTCTGTTTATGCAACTCCCAGCACGAGCCTATGCCCTATTTGACTCCATCTTCATGGAAGGTTTTGCTTCAAGGTGCAAAGTGCTGGAGTTTAGGGTTGACTCTTCTGTGTAGGAACCGTAAGGGGTATTTCTTTTTCAGGTTGCCTGTTGCTAGATATCTCAGAAAAAGTGATAGGCTAGTACCAGCAGATGTGAAGGTTTTTAAACACAGGCCAGTTTCTAAAGGTGCTGGACAAACATATTTCACCTTATAAATAATGTATTTATCTCAATAAGAATGTTTTTGGAGTCAGTAAAAAATCCCACATGCAGCAAAACCATCCAAATCTGTCTCTTCAGAGCTGTGTTCCACCACAAAGTACCAGTCTTAAACATGAAAATTACTTCAGAGTTTAGTTCATAGGATAATACTACAAAAACGCATGAAATTAGCAGATCTGAAAAGGATATGCAAATCACACTCAGGTACACAAATGTCCACCAACAAATAAATATGGAAACTATTTGATTGTCTAGAGCTCAGGAGTAAAACAAAACTCAGAATAAGGGACTCCTGGGTAGCTATTGGGGTGAAGAAACAGATTGTAACCAAAACTTATTATCAGTGGTGTTAGTAGGACTTCCTCTTAAACTTTTTTAATGTTTCTCATAAGGCCTTCTTGCCATCAATTATAATTTTGCCAAGACTAGAGCCATTAGCACAAACATTTCCCATGCTGGACATGTCCTTTTGTTGTAAAACATACAACATTACTATACAAATAGTATGAACTAATAGTAATAATATAGAATAGAATAGAA
>VWZZ01008346.1:37682-100311 GCA_013399095.1 Psophia crepitans | reverse complement strand
CCCCCCCCCCCAGTAGTTTTGTGTTTCCTTTTCTTTTTGACGGTTTTGCTTTACTTCCTTATGCAGTCCTCAACTTGAGCTCAGTCCCAACAGAGAGCCTCAGTTGCATTTTACTGGAAAGAGTTCTCACCCCCAAGCGTATTAACGCTGAGCATCTCACTGGTCACAGGGGAAACAGTGGCTGTAGCAGCAAGGACATTGTAACACACAGCCCCATGTAGTGGGGCCTGAGTATTTCCTTACAGTACCGACTTTGCTTTCTGTAGGGAGATAAATCACTGAAGCTATATTTATTTCTTTCAGGATTATGTCAAGTTGCAGTGTCTTATTTCCCCAAACACTGCGTTAGCCTCTCCTTGTGCATTTCCACAAAATCTTGGCGTTCCTATTTTTGGATGCTGTTGGAAAGTGTTGCACTGAGTTTAGATCGTGCTTAACCAAGCTGATACTTTCAATGGTACATGTGCAGCCCTCTAACTTTTCTTAAAGGGCAACTTAAAAGGAATCATCTTCACTTGTATGTTAATAGAGCCTTATTGACATATTCTTCCCAGGTATGGATATTATCTAACGACGCTATAACAGGGATACACAGTATGGAAAGAAGACAAAATCAGTTCAGGACAGTGGGTAACCTATGGTTCAAGCGTGCTTATTTATTGTGACTGTACCAGAAAGGAGATTTAATGAAATCAGACCTCAGGTCTGCTTTCCCCATTTTGGCAGGCAGTAACTGTAGTCCAGAACTGATGTTCATTTGAGAGAACAGTTCAGCGTTTGGATCTCCTGTTTTACCTCCTCTCAAGTCCCTATAACTCTGCTGTGAGAAAAGCAACAAGCTTGCAATGCTTTCCTTTAATTTTTAGACCATTTTACACACAGAATGTTAGAATGGCATCATGGATGATGATGTGATAAAGCTTTGTGCTCTGCTTAGAAAAGCCTGTTAGAAGAGAAGCAGAGGAAAGGGCAGTGAGGAGGATTGAGCAGAAAGCCAGATATGACCATAGATTAATTTTTGGGGGAAGGAAAGGAAGAACTAATGACACTGTACTTCTCCCTCCTCCGTCAGGATTGATCTGTTACACAGCAAGGAGATCCGCCATTCGCTGTGCCTCTGCAGCCAGATGGGGAGATGGCCTCTACCACGCCTGCTTGGGCAGCTTGCTTTTATTTTATTCTGTCATTCACTCTTACTATGTGATCCACGTCGCTGGGCTTTTACAACGGAGTCACTGGAACCAGCTGAGGTGCTGAAGCACGAGTTCCCTACAGCCAGCAGGAGTGATGCTGCCCGTCCCCGGGGCTGTGCAGGTCCCATGTGCCCACTAGGGGACAGTGGTGCATACCGGTTGGTCAGGGCCCGGCTGCAGCATTCCTGTGTGAAGCTGTTAAATTCTCACCTAATTTGAGATTCTTCTTTACTAAATACTGTCTAATTCAGAGCTGGCTGCCTGCCATATTGAAGTAAGTAGTGCTCAGGCTAGATATTTTTAAGCGTTTCTTTCGCAGCATTGTTAAATCATGCATCAGTAGATGCCTTTTTGAGATTCATCTTGTGTTCGTAAAGCCTTTTTACCTAAGGAAGGGGTTTGATATGCTTGTTTCCTCTCTTTCTGCTGACGCAGCCTGTTCAAACATTCCCTACAGCTGTTCAGAAAACATTCTCGCTTTCCCATCTACAACCTCCTAGGCTGTTTATCATACAGCCACAGGGAGTCCACACAAGCTGTGGTTAAAAAGCAGGGCTTGGGGCCTGCTGTATGACCCATACCTCAAGGGAAGCCTGTGTGCTGCAGTGGTCTCAGTTCCTTCACAGGATAGCATATCTCATATCTCTTCACAGCAGAGAGTGCATAGCAATACCAGCACAATTCCCCTGGCCTGAAGGGAGAAGTTGCTGCAACAAGTCAAGGTTTAACTCAATCAAGTAATCTTTGGGAGAGGTAACAAGGCTAAAAGTTCTAAATGGCCACGCTTAGTGAAATTGCATTCCTGGGCTGATTTGTTACACTGAACCCAAGGTAGGTCACCTCAAAAGAAGAGCATGGCGGCAGCCAACAGGTGACCTAAACATGCCTTCAGGGCAATAACATGAAGGAACTGGAGGGAGAGAGTTGTTCACTTGGGGATTAACTAGCAAGTAAGAAGGTTCTGCTGTTTCATCTGTTACCTGAGCAATTAGGCAAGAGATCATTTTTCTGAAGGAGGCAAATACATTCTTGGTGCTGAAGTGTATTTAAATTTATATCACACCAAACACTGCACAATAACTTGGCATTTGCCAGGCTATGAACTCAGTGGCTCCTACCCTTCTATTAGAGAGCGCTCCTTCCCGTAGAGAATCAAGCTGTGAATATTTTAATAGGTCATCATCATCAACAGTCCATGCTGCAGGAAAATCTTGGCAGGAAAAAGAAACAAGGGTTTAATTGGAGAGGATTAAAGGTGTGTCAGTGTTGGTTTTATCTGACACCCTTTCAAATCAAAGTCTACATCTGTTTGTAGGCAGTTTGTTTCTTGTATAGTTTCTCTAGTTTATCAGTGACCTTAGAAATACATGAGTCTCCTGTGGAGTATTAAGAGTGGCTTAACCTATGCATTGTAAAGACTTGTGCTAATGAGGTTTGAAGCAAAGAAAATCAGATTACTTATCTGTGCCCCTACTTTGCCACTGACCCTGACAATTTAATGGTGATTTATTATTTCTGGCATGCCTTCCACACCTGTTAGCAGAATGCTCCGAGCAGAACTGCCCTGAAGTTTTTAGGAGTCCCTAGAGAACTCCACTGAGAGCCATTTCCCCACATCCATATCATGTATCAGTCACAGGATGGAGAAACACTCTTACAGTACTGCCATCTAACCTGCGCCTTTCTTTTGCTGCAGTTATTTCCTTAGTACGGCATTCAAATCTGTGTGCTTTACCTTTCACCATGACACGTGGGCCAACCTCGCACACGTCCTGCAGCATTCTGGGCTTGACTTGGCAGGTTTCTGCTGAGCGTGCTAGTTCAGTGTTTGCTTCGTAATCAAGCATGTGTGGGTAGCCATGTTCTTTTCAGAAGAGCTATGCATGTGCTTGAAGTAAGTATGTGTTTAAGTACCTTGCGGCTTCGAGCCAAAATGGCAAATGCTTGGGCAGAATTCAGTTCTAAACAAGCTGTTCTACAAGACTTCTTCAGCACATACCAGCCAGACAGGTATTTGACATGTTACTGTGACATGGTGCTGCTTCAGAAATTTTCAAGGAAAAGAAAAAAAGCTAGTGTTAGCACTGGTGATAGTTTGAGTCACTTGAGGTCACAAATTTGCCTGTCGTGTTTATGAAGGGATTACTGCCGTAGACTTTCATCTCCTCAAGAGATCCTTCTTCCTGTTGGTGGTATGCTAGAGAGAAACGAGTTCTCAGTCATGCTTCATATGTCTGTTTGGAGGGGAGGCAGACACCTTGTCATGGTTGTCGTATCAGGCATCTTGCTAAGATGGTGTATAGGACCAAACCAATGAGCTTGCTTTGTGATAAACCAATGTCTGTCTCAACTGTGGTTTTCTCCCAGAATTGGCTTGTGCCTTTGTTATCTGACGTAATGATACAGTTCTTTAATTGCAGATGAGCATTTTGGAAGTACTAGAAGCTTTGTGAGAAAGTGCATCTTAGGATTTGTCTGCTTGGTGGTTTATGCTAAAGCTGTGAAGCAGATGCATAAACTATAAGGTTATTACATCTGCCATTAAATGTCTTTCTTCAGAAGGAAGATGGCTTTATTGTGTTAATATAGCAAACTTTACTCTGAATGGGAGCATTCACTCTGAAATCTGCATGTGTATTAACTTCACATCTTGAGTTAGTGACCTTAACTTTCCCAAGTGCTGCTGTGTAGACAAGCTCTCAGGACAGACAGTGTTCTCAGTGAAACAGAACATGGTACAGCTGATACCAGTGACGTGTAAGCAGGAAAATGGAAAGCATCATAAATTCATCTGTGGCTTGCAGGCAGGATCATATGCTTTTCAACTGGCATAGCCAAAAATGTGTTTGTACATAGACACCATTCCTTCCCAGTGGTAGTCACCGAACAGATACTGTTCTACATGCCAATGGTCTATAAGAGAGCAGGTGTTTCTATATCTAACGTACTTCAGCTCTGAACCCAGGACTGTTATTTTGACTTGGAATCAGGACACACTCATTCCAAAGTCTATGATCCTCACTGCCATAAATACTCTTTTTTTGTTGTTGTTCTTGTTCTTAGCACTTTGCTTTATTTTAAAGAAAAGTTCACCATGATGGTCTTCTATATTTGATTCAAGTGACTTTCCATACTCCACCTTTGTAGGGTTAATTATTTCCCATTTTAAAAAAGGTTGATTAGAAAAAATTCGGGACTGAATCTCATTCAGACAGGTGGGTATCTTGGTGCCGCTACTGACTACCTATGGAAAAGGTAAATTTAAAGGTGTTTAGGGTACTTACCTGGTAAATGTAAAACGCAGGGTTCAAAAAGCAGACTTCTTAGTTGAGTTTGCATATAGTTTGAAGAATCCCAGTTTTAATATAGAGGAAGAAACAGGCAGCATGTATATGCCTTGTATCTAACTGAAAAATCTGAAAGCCCTGTAGTTAGTTAAACTCTTTGAAGCATCCCTATGAGGTAGGGAAAATACATAATCTCCAAGGGTTACATCACTTTCAAAAAAATGTAGTTGCCTAAGGTACTCATGAGTCGGATTTTTTTATTAACCCACTACCCAGCCCCATTTGTGTTACATTTGAAGAACAACCTGTACTACCGAAATGCCAGGAATGGCAGTGGAAAGGCTGGTGGTGGAGGAATGATGGGGTAAGGGAGATTACTCCCCAAATGGAGTTTTAGTATTTAACAGGCTAGGGGTTTCTGAACTGGGTGTCTGTTGTGAAGCCTCTGTAACCTCTGAGGATCTTGGGGCTCCCTGTTCTTCTGGAACATTAGAGGACAAGTAGTCACTGCTCTGCTTCACCTTGCCCCTAATTCACCTTAGCAACATATGTCTCTAAGGATTCAGTTTCACCAGAGAGTAAGCAGAAATAGCAGGTTACTGTCATTGAAAGAGGGAAATACAGGTCCCTCATCTCAGCCCTCCCTTTCTCCTGGCTTTGCAGTTTTGCCTCTTAACTTGTAGTATGGTTAGCAGTTGTTGGATTCCTCTACAAGCCAATGTAGTTTACTAAAACATGAGAAAAAAAAGACACTGGAAGGAAAAAAAAAACAGTAGTTACCATATTAGTAACTAGTGTGATGCAGTTAAGAGTGAAACCATAGAGCAGGGTGTTTGGTGTTGATGCCTCTGCTCCTGACCTGTAGATTGAATGGCCATTAGTTGGGTATTCAGTTTGGAGTGTGTTAGGTGTATTAGGCTTCTGGAGCACACCTTTAAGTTTAGTTTCATCTGAAACTGTTTCGTTCGCTGCTTTAAGACTGCTCCATGATGCCAACCAAGTGTGGTACGCGGGGACAGTCAGGGAGTTTGTTCCCAGAGAAAACCCCTGAGCTGAGCTAAAACATAAATAGAGACATGGCCTTAGTGACCTGAATCAGCTCTGCAGAGGAAGGGTATGGCTGCAAAACTAGAAGAGTGGGAACAACCTGCTGTCCTTTGGCAGGCTCTATGTCTGCGCAGCTGTGAGCACGCACAGCCGAACTGCTGAGGTATTGCCCAAATCCAAGTTCCTAGCGCTCACCTTCCTAACAGCTTGATGCCAGCTCTGCTTCACTTAAAAAAGCTGACAGGCTTGCAGTGGAATGCTACATGCCATGAAAAGCGTGAGGGCTTTTAGCAAAAAGCTGGAGTTTTCTTGCTAACTGCAAGGTGAATGTTTCTATTCCAGAAAATGGTGCAGGTGAGAGAAGGTAATCTATTTTGCAAACAGGCAATCACATTTCATAACATGAGAGGTGCAATTTTGGGGCATGCAGGTGGTTAGCTGTGTTTGATCTGATTGTGCATACATATCAAAATCAGTCCTAAAAGCCTACTTGCCACACCATGTTTTTTGAAAAACTCAGGGTGCGACTCTCAACTAAAGTGGTATCAGAGGAGGATAACCTCCCAAATGTAAATCAATGGCCAAGATTTTAAACAAGTCATCTTGTAAACACCAAAGCTGATGAAGCACGGCTTCCTGCTTTTTATCTCTCATGGCTGACAGCTACACCTTTGTAACAGGTGTCTAAAATCTTTCAGACAGACGGACGATAGCTTTCCTACGTGCAGATTCTGATTTATAGAAATATATGGGTGTCCTCTGTGAGGACAAAGCAGAGTCTCACTCTTCTGCCTATTTTCATAAAAGTTATAGGACCTAAACTTTTCTAAAGGTACCTCCTCCTCTGTCCTGTGTGGCTTGAATGTGCCAACGTTCTATCTAGGCACGGGGTGATTACATCGGCCTCATTTCCATAGGAAGCCAGATAAGAACAGGGAGCCAGGGTTAAGGTTCCAAAACTATTGGAGGGTAAACCAAAAGCAAAGAAAAAAGACGTACTAAATCATTGCAACACCCACCTTTCTGGTACCTGCCTCCTGAACGTGGTCCCGAACTTTTTCACAGCTCTGTTTGCAGTTTGTGAGGGGAGACGGGCATTGCAGAACTGGATTGGGATTCTGCACAGCAGATAGGGAGTCATTTCCTGGGAAGCACTACAGAGCGTAGGCCTTGATTGAGCAAAGCATTCTCCAGATCACAGACGTGTACTTCGTTACCTAAATTCTTTTACAGAACAAGTTCCAAATGAATAAATGAACTTTATAGTTAGGCTCTCAGCCTGCAATTTCTCAACCTATCTAAGGAATTTGGAAATTTAACTGGGATGTGGGAAACCAACTTGATTTGGGAGAAAGTATTTACTAATCAAGGTTTGCAATAGTCAGTTTTCCACTGGATTTCAATTTGCATAGCCAGATGTCCCACATCAGTTTAATCTTCTTGCAGGCATGTTCCCAGTGGAGCTAAAAGATTTTTGTGTTTCTTGTAGGTAGCTTAAAGATGGATGCTCCCAAAGAAGCTCAACCTACGGGAGAGTTCACCTGTCAGCTATGTAGCTTAACAGCTCCATACACATACTTTGGGCAGAAGCCACCAAACACACGCTCTATTGTGTAAGTACAGTCTTTCATTTTACAGACTTCATTTACGCTGTGAGCATTAGAAGGCTTGTACTGTGGAACAATGTGCACTGCACGAACCCAGTAACATGCCATATTACCCCCAAATATGAGGCTTGGTACTTAAAGTGACGTTCTTTTTCCAAAGAGAAGAGAATGTTAAAAATTGCCAGCATTGATAGCAAAGTCAAAAATCAGCTTTCCCATCCTTCTTCAATACCACGCAAAGATTTGTATTTAACCTATTTCCTAACCTCACTGGCCACCCTACTATTTACCTATACCATAGTATTTTTACTAGAATACTGTTGACTGTCAGCCTAGCATTTCTGGGAATAGCCCTTTGCTCACAGCTGTGTCAGCTGGGCAACCTGTAAACACAGCGTGAATTAAGCACATATGGTAAAAACACTTTTTAAGAGCTGTTTGACATGACGTGGAATTTTGAACAGCAATGTTGTTTTGCATGAATTAGACAATTCTTTGGCAGGTCGTATGACATTACAGTGTGTGGAAATTTAGTACATATTTACATTGTAAGAGACTGAAGCCTTTTCCGTCTCTGCCAAGTAGGGATAGTTTGACCAGAAACTATGCAGTTATGTCTTTGTCTGCAGACGTTAAACTCCCCCATAAAACAGAGCACTTAGCTTTAAACATACAAGTAGCTCTATTGAGGCCATCCCGGTCAACAAACCCATCAGGCAAAAATGGTGAGGAACTCACTGGAACTGGAAATCAGACGTGTACTCAGCATTTCATCTCACTAAGACCGCTCAGTTTCTTATGTAATGGTAACAGCTGTTGATCTCCACCTGCTTGGGCTGAAATCAGCTGTATTTTTATAACTCTAAATCCCATGGTGCTACTGGTTTTCCTTCTTATACTCAGCAGAGCAATGGCCCATCTTTTATGAGATCCATTTGTAAAGAGTCCGAATCAAAGCTGAAGTCCAAATCTTAACTTCAGGTTATTCAAGCTCAGTGTTACCATCTTAGCTTTATTTGGATTGTTGAGATTCAAAAAGCAAAAGAATAATGCTGAAGCATAACATTTCTGCACACGCATCTGTGGAATAGCTTTACACACTACCTTATTGGCCTACTTTCTGGTCTGCTCACATGTATGCAGGAAACATATGACAGACATGAAGGCTTGTGCAATGGCCAGGTCTCTGCACTGATGATGACTACATTAAGACTGTGAATCTTGCAAGGGGAGCTTTGCAAAGGTAATCCAGTCTCTGTACGCTAGGAGACTTGTTGACAAGGTGATCTGCCATGTTGGGCAGATGCCTGATATTTCCCAACCGTGGAAGGTTTGAGCCATACCATTTTTTTTGTCTGAGAGGAAAAGGAAAAAGGAATACACTCACAGATGCACACATATTTGTGTGTGTGTATGTAGACAAGGAGGAGGCAGTATGAGTTCACAAATTACCTTTTTAAATATGTATTTTAGTGCATATTACTACAGAATTCAAGTGAGGTTTAAGTCCAAGAATAAGCCAGCCTTGCAGGGTGCCCTGTGCAGACAGACACCCAACTGACTTCTGTAACATTTTGCCTGGAGCTCCCAGGAATAATAAGGCCTTAGTCTTTCCCAAGCAGGTTGCCAAATTATTAATAAATGCACTCCCTTAATACTCTGAAGCAAACAGTACAGTCTCTGAGATAAAGTAAGTGTTTTTCAGGTCATTGTAATGTTCTGGACTAGTAGCTCTTGTTTGCTAGAGGTGGGAACCTTAGCTTTCCAGCAGTGACATAACTAAGAGCCGTAAAACCTTTTTGTTTTATATTTCGATGCACAGAGCTTTGGAAGAGAACTTGTAGTTAAAAGCTGTGCAAGTGAAATGGTAACTTGACAAGGTACCGAAGTTGGGCATGCAAAGGAGTGCTTCTTGTAAAAACAGAAGATAAAAAATACTTTAAGGTAAAGCACTGAGAAAAACCTAGTAAGACAACATTGAGATGATCACCAATTGCCCTAATTTTGGAAGACAGATAGAAAGTGCAGTATAGGACTGAAGGCAGGCACAACATTCGCCTTTGAAGAGGAAAGAAGCTGCGTAGCTGCTATATTGCCTCATGTACATATATTGCCAGGCCGAGCAAATCAAGTAGAAAGGGCTGATACCTTTTCAACCTCCACATTTCCCCATTTCAACTTTCCCATACTGTGAAATTCATCCTTAAAAGCCTGAAATTATTCTCTTACAGGCTTTTGGAAGAAAGCTATGTCATGAAGGATCCTTTCACCCCTGACAAAGAAAAATTCCTCATCCTTGGGTCCCATTGCAGTTTGTGTAGCAGATCGGTGTGCGTTGGTACTGTAAGTAACAAGCAAAATGAGCTTCTTCAGTCATTTCTTTTTGTTCCAGTCCTGTTGACCTGTTAGAAAAAGACCAGACAGCAAAATCCCAAACAGCCTATATTTCAGGCAAGCTAATTGTATGTTTTTGTTGATTCCCTCAGATAAATCTCTTTGTATTAAATGAAAATGATCAGCAACTTAAGTGTTCTATTTAGAGGTAAGCGCAGTCCAGCCTCACAAACACAATGAGCGTTCATTTCCATTTCCTCAGCACAAGAAAATGAAAGGGAGAACCACTTCAAGACCTTTAAGGTTCGCTAGATTGTACTATACCAACAGTAGATTTTTTTCTTCTCCATACAGGGAATATAAACGCCTATGGATTGTTAGGTTTGCATCCACAGCACAGAGCTGCCAGCCTATTTGTAAAAGCTACTGTAGAAAGTGAGCAGGAGGGGAGTTGTGCAATGCTGTGATAGTTCTCTGAAGAAGAATAAATTTGAGTAGCAGCTGGTAGGCAACCTTAAAGCTATGAAATCTGAGTGTGGTCCAGAAAGGTGGTGTAAAATTACAGTTGTCTTAATTCCTTCTCCTCAGTGCAGAACTGGTCCCTTTGTTTGCTGTGAGTTCAAAGCAAAAATGAAGACAAGTTATTACACAATTATCAGTGTCTGGAGGCTGTACTGTGCTTCTTTGAGGCAGCACAATGAATTGAGAAAACTTAGGTTCCACTCCTTTCCCTCGGCAAGCCAGTTCTGTGGTTGAAAGAGACTTGGGACTCATGCAGTTGTCAGGACTCAAGCATGACTCAACCCAGGAGTAGACATCACCTGATTGTTTACACGGACAACAGCATGTCTTCCTTATACCAGACACCATTCCCCTAGTAGCAGCCAGATCCAGGCATTCTCTTTCAAAGTGGTCTTTTGCTATCCTAGAGTAACTTGCCTAAATCTAGAGTGCAGCTAACCACTCTTTTGGTGAAGAAATTTTTCCTAATATCCAATCTAAACCTCCCCTGGAGAAATTTGAGGCTGTCTCCTCTTGTCCTGTTACTTGGAAGAAGAGACAGACACCCACCTGGCTACAACCTCCTTTCAGGTAGTTGTAGAGGGCAATAAGGTCTCCCCTGAGCCTCCTCTTCTCCAGACTAAACAGTCCCAGTTCCCTCAGCCGCTCCTCATAAGACCTGTGCTCCAGACCCTTCACCAGCTTCGTTGCCCTTCTCTGGACACGCTCCAGGGCCTCCATGTCTTTCTTGTGGTGAGGGGCCGAAAACTGGACACAGTACTCAAGGTGCGGCCTCGCCAGGGCTGAGTACAGGGGGACGATCACCTCCCTGCTCCTGCTGGCCACAGTGTTCCTGATAGAAGCCCAGATGCTGTTGGCCTTCTTGGCCACCTGGGCACACTGCTGGCTCATATTCAGCGAGCTGTCCACCAGAAAGTAGTAGCAGGAGTTTTAAAACAAACAACCAGCATGTTAAAGACTTTGTGAAGATGTAGGGGTTTTGTTTTGGTTTTCTTTAATGATGTTTGGCGGCCAGTTATAGTTTTAGTGGAACAAAGTCACACCTCTGGTCTCCTCAGAGCATGAGATGAGATAATCTGGGCAACTGAAACAGCTCATATGGCAATACCAGACAGTTTCTGTGTGGAGACTTGAGGAAATTCTCTTGAGCAAATCAAAGGGTCAAATTACACTGACAAAATTTAGAGGGTTGGACAGACATGGCCAAAAGGAAATTTGCACACGTGGACAAGTTTAGCTTGACTTGCAGGGAGTTAGCACCAAGGATGGATTTGGTCCACTGTCCTAAGAGGAGTGTGCAGCAACACCTTTCTCCTGATGAGGTTTGTTTCCTGTTTCTGAAGTCTGTTCTGTCATTTAAACGAATGAGAAATCACCAAAAGGTCAGACTAGAGCTTGCAACATTTTTAATTTTTTTACTTTCTGGAACTATCCGAGGCCTATGTGGGAGTCAGATGAAGTGCCAGTGCTCTGATTATGTCTTTGATAGCTTGGCTCAAGTTTCCAGAGCCAAGTAGCTCAAGACAGTTGTATGGAGGCAAAGCTCCCATGTGAGCAAGTTCTTCCTAGTGACAACATCCCTGTCCTGGCAGGTAGTTGACACAGTCCCACGCACAGCCAGAGGAAGAGGCAAGTGCAGCTAGTCAGATAGTTTGAGCTTACGAGCTTGATTCCTGCCCTGACATGTTGGGTTTATCCCTCTTTTTTAACAGCAGAGGATTAGCAACTCAGGCACATTTTGGGCAAACCTGAGCACATTTAGCTATTTTCACTCCTAAATGAAATGTTCTGAATTTATGAAGGATTCAACAGGCATTTCCAAGTCTGGCAGTTGAATCTGGCAGAAATACAGAGTTTCAGCCTCTCAGTATCTTTCCACACAGCCCGTGTTTCTGAATGAAGGTGGGGGGTTTTCTTTTAAAAGATTTAATAATTGTTTCAGTTAATCTAGGGCACAACAATGTAAAAGGATATTAGCAGTAAGCTAATAGAAGCCTCTTCTAATCTTTTTGACATTTCTGCCTTTTTTGGCTATTGTGGAAATATGTCAATCATTTACTTCTTGTTATCTGAGTCTTCAAGATTCCCCTTGATGGTATCACTCAAAGCAAAACCTTGATTGTAAATAATGGAAAATAAATTTCTTACCAAACTGGCCAGGCCAGATAGTGAATCACACATATGACTATGGTTTCAAAATGTATTTAGCAATACTGCTTAGCTAACATTGAAAGAGATCTGCAGGGATGGTAATTAGCACTTTAAACACCCACACTACAAAGTAAGTAAACACATACTATTCCTCTTTCATGTAGGGAAAATTAGAAGTCCAGAGAAGTAAAAACTTATCCAAGGCAGTGGAGGGAGCCAAAGTGAGGATAACATCTCTGTGGATTGATTTTGGTTCCTGCTTGTGCTTGACCCAAGCAGATCAACTCAGCCCTACACTGAGTGTTTCCATAATGTTATAACAGAAGACTAGGAGCTGAAGAAAATCATGCTTTGTTGGGGCTCTTTGGCAAAGAACCCGGACCAATTTGATGGAAAGTTTTCAGCGACAAGTTGCTTTCATTTTTCTGTTAATTCAAAATAGTGCTAGACTAACCTGTGGCAAAATTAAGACTTCTGATCCTAAATTTCGCAAAGGCATTGGATTTAATTTGCTAGCTTTTGTATCTAAGGAGGCTTAGACACGCATCAGATTTTAGGCTTTGCACGAGACAATCCATGCTAGCTGAAGTGTATTTCCTTATAGTGGCCGTGCCAAGGAAAGTCAAGACTTAGCAGCTGTTCTGTGTAATGCTCACAAACTCACTTCTTCAAATACTCTCTTAAGTCTCACTCAGTTGATTTGCTCCAATCAGCTTGCAGCATACATTACCTTACCAAACCAATTTTTAGCACACTGTATTGGTAAGTGCCATTACTTCTGGTCCAACCAGAAATAATTCCAATGATTATCTGTAACATCTTAAAACATGCCAAATCTCCACAAAAAGGAAGATAATAAAAATGCTTTTAAAAGTCCTTGGGAAGGCTGAGTGCCCTGCTCCCTGTTTTCCTTTCAGAAGCGGGGAGAGGAAACTACATAATCTGACCATATTAGTCATTTAAAACAGTTATTTCTTTTCTTTATTGCGACAGTTACCAAACATAGGAAAAGAGGTGGCTTTGGGAGGAGAAAGGGAACAGGTTTCTTCCCTTACTGCTCACCACAGCAGAAGCTGACTAAACACTGACCTTGGACACGACTGTAAGCATTAAGTGATAAAATGTAATACTACAGCTACTTTCCACTCAGCTTCCAGTCATGTGAGATCAATCCTGGACATTGTTAGGCAGAACTTTTCCTTTACATACAGTTTCCTTTACAAATGTGGTAAAGAAAATACCCCTGTATATATTACTTCCAGACATGATACGTATGAAAACAGAAATAAACTCTGGCAGTATGCTTTGGCTGCTCAGTTTTGCCTGAATTTGACTATTAAGTTACTAAAAGAAGGGAGATTTAGATTAGATATTAGAAATAAATTGTTTCCTGTGAGGGTGGTGAGGCACTGGCACAGGTTGCCCAGAGAAGCTGTGGAGGCCCCAACCCTTGCAGTGTTCAAGGCCAGGTTGGATGGGGCTTTGGGCAACCTGGTCTAGTGGAGGGTGTCCCTGCTCATGGCAGGGGGGTTGGAACTAGATGATCCTTGTGGTCCCTTCCAACCCAAACCATTCTGGGATTCTATGAAATGACCCCTCCTGCCTTGGTCATGGAAGGGATAAAACATTAAAGAATTATCCAACTAAACCCAGAACCCTATTGGGATAATGGTCAAAGAAGGGCTCAACTATACATAATAAGTGTAATTCGTAGGTCTTCAAAACAACAGCTAGGCTGAATAATCCCATGACAGAGAGGGGGACTAAGGACATGCAGACCCAGTGCCCACATGTGCAGTGGCTCATATTCGTGATTTGCCTAAGTCCCACTGGCCAAAATCACCAGAAGTTGCCAACTCAGTTCAGCTAAAAGAATGCAGGTTTGGCGCCTGCGTGTCTGTGAGAAGCCGCGTCACAACATCGGCGTTCCCCATCTGCAGAACGGGGGAAAAGCCTCTGCCCTCCTTTGCCTTTGTCCAGCAGTGGCCTGTGGTGCAATGTCCGTCGCCGTGGAGCCATGAACTTAACCTGGAGGCAGCGGGGGGAGCTCGGCACCATTTTGCAATACAAACAAGAATAGCAGGACAAACTTAAACTCTAATCTTCCATTTTTAATTGGCAGCTTAAAGTATTAAGGATACCAAGAGACAAAAAACAATAGGCTCTGGGGGTTGTGCAACTGAAATCCCGTTTCAGGGCCTTGCAGAGACCAAGGCCTCACACGAGCTCTGAATACGGAGGGGCCTGGCACTCAGTGCAGGGAAGGACAATAGACGAAGAGTTGTTCCTCGGACTTGAAAGTCGCACAGAGGCAGGCTGATTGTGATTTTGATATAATAATCTGGTGGATCTACTGCTGAAGTCCAGATAGTGACATGGGGAAACAAAAGCAAGAACAGAAACACAGAAATAGCCAAGCCCCCAGAGAAAGGACAGCCACAAATGACCATGGCAAGAGGAAAACTTTGCTATTTAGGTAAAACGCATCAAATCCCAAAAAGATGTCCTGAGCCATCTGAACTGATGTGTTTATTCATGCTTAAATCCCCAAGAATAATCCATCAGCAACACCAGCTCCAGCTTACCCATTAAATCCTATTTGGAATTTAGTGATCAGCACGCCAGGAGAACCACGGGCTTCAGTCTTGCTGCAGGGCAAAAGAATAATACATTAATAAACTTCTCTTCCACCTGTCCAAACTCTGTACTGCAAATGGATTACAATACTCCATCATTTTTTCCTTCTTCCTAGTCAATAACAAATATCTGGCTAGAGCTAGCTGGGTCCGTAACCCTTGCTAACTGAATCAACTGTGAACAAAACACGTCAGATCACAGTGTCATTCCATTTCAAGAGCAGGAGAAGTACCTTCTCTGTGCACAACCGCTTTTACACTTTGCCATCAAGAATTCAGAGAAGAGACATCAGCTCAACCTTTAGTACTGCGTGTTTGTAGTTTTTAATCAGCGAGTACATGTGTTCAAGGTAAAGGTGATTAAATTGATGAAATCTCAGTTGAATTGTCTCTGCTGAATTAAATTATTTTAGCTATTCTGGTTATTGGACACCTCTGTGATACTGATATAATATTTATACTTTTTAATATTCTCCTAGGGCAATACAAACACAGATTAATAGAAAGAAGAGTACTTTTTTTTGGAGTTATGGAAAAAGATGCAACTAAAGTCCGTGAGATCCTGCGGCCCCTGGCCAATGGTCTTTGTGCGTGTGTTGGCCTTTAGGCTGTTTTTGTGGAGATTGGTGAGCAAAAGCAGTCTGAGACTTCAAGTTTCACATGCCAGTGCAGGAACTTCAAAGTTCCTCCCAGGAGGAAGAAATCTTTGTAAGCTAAATGAAGATTTGGCTTTAGAGGAAAACTTTGCTATTTGGGTAAAACCCATGGAATCCATTACAGCCAGAAAGATGTCCTGACCCATCCATGCTGATGCCTTTATTCATGCTTAACTCTGCAAGAATAATCCATCAGCAACGGCAGCTCCAGCTTACCCATTAAATCCTGTTTGGAATTTAACGATCACACGAGGAGAACCATGAATGATGCTTGAAGGACCAGCCAATTGTAAGGAAATGTGTTACTGTTCTCTGTAGCAGGGAGCTGATGAAGGTCATGTCTTTAAAAAGAACAATATAGTAGCTGATTTGGTTAGTGATTGTTACAGACCCAGTTTTTACTTTTCACCCAGTTAGCTCTAACCAAATGTTAGAATTATTGAACAGGATGTTAAAATTATTGAATGGGAAGAAGCAAAATGGCTGGAATATTTCAATAATTTAATTTAGAAGAATTCGAACTATAAATGTGGTTTAATGAGACTGGAAATTAAGCAGTTCCATTGTGTGTATCATGCTAATAATGTTACTTTCTTTACAGGAATGTAGTCTGTTCTACTCCAAAAGGTTCTGCCTCCCCTGTGTGAATGAAAACCTGACAGCCTTTCCTTTGGAAATACAAGAAGATATGGATAAAAGGAAGCCCCAGCCAAAATCCTGCCCCAGTAAAAAAAGGGACACAAGAACATAAATACTGAAGGACCAAGAGAGACAGTTCTTTGGCTGAGGTTTCTCCTCTCTCCTTTTGGAGACTATCAGGTTGCTGCTTTTAAAGAGGTGACCTTCCTCAGCTCACTACTACAGAATACAGTAACACATTTCCTTACTATTGGCTTGGCTTCAAACGTCATCACGCAGCGATTGCAGTGCCAGCAGTATGGCCTTAAGGTGTTGAAGAGCCAGAAAGAAAAGCAGACAAGCCTGTTGTCACCATGTAAAACTCATGCAGTAAAAAACAAAACAGCCTATAGCTTAGGAAGCACGTCCAAATTTTCACATTTGTTATTTTAATGTTTTTTTGTTGTTCTTGACACTCCTACCATGTGGTGAAAATCCAAGACAGATTTACCCGCCTTAATTCAGTATACATCCCAGAAAGTCAGTATACACCAATTTTTAACCTGGCAGTGCTGCCCTAATAAGACTACAGTAGGCAAGGAATTCAAAGCTTTATTTTTAAGGCTAAAATAAAACTGTTACGAGAAAATATCACAAATACCCATAGAAATACCTAGATTCTTCAAGATTTTATCAATACTATCACAGTGTTTAGACTTCTGAAGATAGACGCTCGTACAATAAATACCAATATAGTAAAAAAAAAAAAAGGTACTTGCGCTTGCAGTCACTTTCCACTCACTCTTTCGGTTTCACTCAATCTTTCCCTGTCATGCCAGTTAATCTGGAAATAGAAAAGTTCAGTTAGTAAGCTCAATTCTTTCCCGAACTGGGCAATTAAACTGCAGCTAGAATAGGGATTTCAGAAACATGATTTCAGTCAAAGAAGGGTAAAAAATTGTTAGGGAAACAGCAGTTTAGCTCAAAAATTAGCTGCACAATTATCTGTGTTGACTTTGTGTTAATTGCAAGGAAGATGTAGGTGACATTTATATCAAACCATTTAGTCGCACACCTTAAGGATATGTGTAGGATGCTCCCTAATCACCAAATGAGGTTATTTACTCAAGCTTGCGTTGGTCACCCATCTGTATCATTTGTCATACATCAACATCTAAACTTGATTATTTTAGTAGAATGAACCATGTGTCTGTTAAAAAGAATCAATGTGATTTTAATGAGTTATTTTTAATTCTCTAGGATGTTTGAGCATCCTAAAATCTTTCTTTTCTTTTTTTCCTGAATTTAGTATGTTAGTGTCCTCTGTTGGGGACTGGAATTTCTTGCCGTTACTAGAAGACCAATAGTGGACCTATTAGTACTCTTTTCAAGCTCTAAGTGCTTTAAGACATAAAGTGCATATACATCTTTAATTGTGGGGAAAAAAAGATACATGTTAGAAGTCCACCTTTCAGATTCCTTTCTGCAGTACACAAGAGACTACACTTTCAAAGGAATTGATGCATTGAGCGAGCGGCTGTATGGCACTGAGTTACTGGCTGGGGTTAAACCACAACAACTTATTTAGAGTGGATGGTATTGAATTCCAGTTTCATGTTAGACCACACACACACGCACTCTAAAAGCTGTAGTATCTGCGCTGCACAAATAACAGAGGCATATGCTAAAAACTAGAGCTGTAACAAGAGAGGTGCTAAAAGTAGTATCACAGTGCTCTTCCCTCTTAAAATTGCAGTCATTATAATCAAACTGACAGAAAGCACCATCATTGCATGAGGTCACAGTTCATGTTTATACCAGCAAATTTCTAAACCATTTTATTTCCAGTATTTCACAATGTTTGCAACAGGTTGTATCTTGTAGCTTGAGAGTGGGTTACAGAAGCCTGGCCCAATACAGCTCGTTATCTCAGGTACAACAGCAAAAGCCAAGTTAAGGATACCTGTGCTTCAGTCACCTGGTTACACATATCTTTTAGGTGACAAAAAGCATCCTTCCAGCAAGTACCACAAAGTGGTTCCCTAGCCCAGGATCAGCAGATACGTTCTGTCATCTCTGGTCCATGCTCTAGGGAGTGGCGGCCGACTTGCAGTTTGGTATTTCCTGCAACGGCAAGGGATTATTATCTGTGCCCAGCTGTTAAAAGGTGTATTCCACATTCTCCTGTTCCTATTGAATGTGGGCATTGTGCTCTCTGCGTCATAAGATTTGGAGATACATGTGATGTCACAGACCAAATGCCATCATGTCCAAACTTACCAGGCAGGAGGCCTACTCTTCCAGATCCTCGGAGCTTTTACACTTTGGTTCCACCGGGTTCCGCGAGTACTTTCTGTGACTCTCAGCGCTCCTGAGTGCAACTGATGAAGACATCTGATTCTTTACCCTTGGCTGTAATTTTTCTTCAGCACTCTTTTACCGGCTTAATAAATCCCCAGGTTCTTGAAGGACAACAATGATCTGTGACATATCCTCCCAACTGATTTAATTGAAACCATGCTCATCAAATTAGTTAGTACGCCCCACTTCATGTCGGAGCACATTCAGCGCTTGCTGAATTCAGGAAGTGGCTCAGGCTGGTCATACAGGCAATGAGAATGGAAGGACACAGCAGGACACTGGGTTGGCAGGCAAACTGATGAAATATATATAAACATATATTACATATGCAATGTATACATGTATGTTACACACATTCCTAATTTAAAAGGCGTGTCTAACAGTTAATCTATAAGCATCAGCACTTTAAAGATGCTTCAAATATCATTCCGCCTTTAAAAGGGCCTTGCAATACACACATCTTATTATGGAGTAAACATTCGTAATGCAATTTGTTAACAGATAGTTGATGCTAACCCAAAAAATCCGGGCACCAATCCCACCGAGGTTGCTTAGCCACTCCTGTTCACTACTAAAATCAGCATGATTATTCCCTGGTATAAAGTTAAGCATCAAAGTGTTTTCTGAAGCAAGGCCTTGTATACCAAATTAAGGCAAACCCATTCAAGTTCATAATTACTGTAGAGCGGCACAAACCACATGCTGACGCCACTGGCGCTATCGCAGAAAGCTTCACCGTTCCCAGGTGCGCCACCACCTGCAGTCCCCAGGTCCCAATTCTGCAAACATTTACAGAAGCTATCGGCCCAGATTGTAAGTGGTTGTACAAGGGCGCAGAGCAGAACTACTGTCGAGTACATAAACGTTACTCATGCGTGCACGGTCACTGAATGAGGGACTCGGTTGAGGCTTGGCAGCTGCTTTGGGTAGCGTACAAGAGGCAGCTAGCAAAGGGTAACAAGTGTGTCTCAAAACCATGACATTACAGTGAATTACTTTCCTGGAAATAAAAGATCAGCCCCAGTCATTAAACTCACTTTTAAAAATACTTTATTTTTAAAAAACCATTAAGGCAGAACCATATTTCAAATTAACTGTGTTTACACTCAGTCTGAAAGGATGACTTTTTTTTCTTTTTAAAGCACGTAAGTTCTTACCAGTCTTATTACAAACACTACGGATTCAACCTCTTTATTTTGAAGGGAGACGGGGAGGGGGGGAAATCAGAATGTAAAAAAGACAACAAATGTTTAGTTCAAGTTTTTTTCATCGTAGATCAGAAGGCTGGTAACATTTGAGAATCCATCATCTTATTTAGCCATATGTAATTTTTACATTCACGAGCGCAAGAAACTTGTCTTTCCTATAAATCCCTGTGAGATCAGGGCTTTCATTCTTCCATGAAGATGTCATTTGCATTGTTCTGACAGAAAGAAACTTGGGAACTTGGCTTGGATTAGTGGTATTTTACTGGGAAACAAGCATTCCATGAGAATTAGGTTTGACTACTCCCTGCAAGAAATATCTGCTCTTTCTAAGTTCCATATTCCCTGTAATAAAACCGTACCTAAAACCTCCTAAAAACACAGGTGACTGGAAACAATGATCTGAGGGGTTTTTCTCTTTAATATTGATATCTTGATTTAATTAAACACTTGTTAGCTCTAGCGATTAGGGTTTGGCAGCGTTAATAAAAAAATGTGCTTTTTTTGTGTCATATCAGATAACAGACAATTTAAGACGTGATAAAGGGTTTTAACATCTTGTGCTACATTCCTAAAGAAAATTCAGAGCAATTGTTTGTGAAAGCTGTGAAATAGCAGGAGCAATATGAAATGCAGCTCATCCGAGAAGCTGATAAAACAGCCTTTGTCAAACAGTTAGGAGGGGTGTTCTTGTTAAAAAAAATCCATCAGATTAAGACTTTGATTAGATTTGTTATTACTAAAGAAATAACTAAAACCGTAAATGTTCTTTCACTCCTAAAAACAGAGGAAAGTATTCCTGGCTCCTGAGGTGGAGCCACGGCTTCACATAGCCACCTATCCCACAGGATTCGTTTCCCCGAGGAGAGGGCTGGGTGACTGGCCCAGCCGCAGCTCCCTCCCGCTGTCTGCACAGCGTGCTGGGGCAGAACAGCGGCCTGCGCTGGGCGCTTCTGCCCAAGGGCGCTGCTGCCATGCGCCCGCAGGTAGATCCCCGGCTGAACAGGTGCACGGCACCACCGCTGACTCCGTTACTCACAGGAGGGCGAAGGCACTGTGTCTCCGTGAAGGCAAGCCTGCGCTGCCGTGTGGCAGAAGATACCCAACGAGTATCCCAACGAGCCAGGGGTAACGAAGTGTGGATCTGAACGGCACTCGACCTAGTTATTTGTATATGAATCATCCAGCAGAAGATGTGCAGAACTTTCTTACGGTTCCTGTTTTTGAATGATTATACTGTGCCCCTAGCAGTAGGAGCAGAATGCAGTATGTGCACGTTGCCAATATTTTGGTTAGCTAACATTTTTCTGTACCACCAATTGTCTAAAAAATGCAGTGAACCTTCTTGCACGGATCGTAAGGCTGGTGTCTTTCCCACAACGGGCATTACCGCACCTGCGTATCCAACCTGAGAAAACAGACCAAAATGCTTGCAGACAACTTTAAGTACCTTATGCCTCACCTTGCAGTCCTTAGTTAAGGCCTAGCCTGCAATCAGATTAATCTCTTGTGTGCATGCAGCCTATCCCCTGGGCAGAGGCGACTCAGCTGAAATGGATGTCCTTGCAACAGGAATTCTGTTTTGAAACATCCTTGCATTGGAATCTGACAAGATCAACTAACACAACAAAGGAGTGCAAGGGCGGGGGGGAGCTGGGAAGCCAGAACACAAGACAGCTTCAGAAGCTGAAAAAAGATTTAAAAATAACCTGTAAGCGCATTCAAGAAAACAAGAGGAAATACCCTTGCTCTAGGATGGGTTCGGTTACCAGTGAATTTGTATCACATATTTACAGTGTAAAGTGACGTATCTGTTAGTGTCGCCTACAGGTGTTTGGGTTTTTTCATGGCTGCCTATGAAATACAGAAAAGAAGTAGCTGTAGGTTACCACAAGAAAGTCCAGCAGAGCTTTTACAAATACAACACAAACATCTTAGCAGACAACAATGTATGGTGACGCCCATCAAATGAAAAGTTTAAGCTGCAGCGATTTGGGGAAATAAAATTTTATCTTTTACAAATAAAACGCAGTAAGTATAAATCATTGCTGGAACATGTACAATACACTGTGCTTGTAGTAGATGCAAAATAAGAGGTACACCCTGGAAAGGTAACTTTCTTGCTATATCACGAGTCATTAGCAGGAATGCTGTAGGCACAGGTTGTCCTGCCCGAACCACAGGACACAGAATTCCTATGAACAGATTCGGCATTCATCTCTACGTAAAATCATGAAGGGAACGCTCCTATGGGAAAGCCAGTAATGGCATTTCACTGTCTTACTTTGCGCTGCCAGATTGCCTATTTTAAAATACACCTATAAAAACTGCAGCTCAGCCGCCGCGCAGGTAGCAGGAATAACCTCGAACACACATTGTTATTTCTCGTAAGCCACAAACCAGTTCCTCAGAACATACCAGCAATGGAGTACGAACAGAATCTAGCTCTTTTTAGCTCTCTTTTCGACTTTCACGGAAAACGGACTCCCATGCTGTAAAGCGTAGTTCTACGTGTGGTCCGTCATATTGGTGAGCTTGAGTTAAAACATCAAATTCTAACTCGATTTTGGGATTGCAGCTCTTCCTCACCTAGACTTACTTTTATTGCAGTTAAATAAAAGGAAGTCTATGTTCTATGTGAAAATATATTTGAAAATTTGGTTACAGTTGTCAACATGAAACACTGATAAGTTGCAGAATTTGTGATACTTCTTCACAAATAATACAGTAATAAAGACCAGACAGGAATAAATAGCAGTTTGTCTTTGACTTCAGGCCCATCATCCTTACCCAGAAATTTTTCCTCACTGTACAAAAGGGTTCACAAGATAAAGTATGAAACAAATATTTAAATTAAATAATTTACATATTTTTCTTAAAGCACCTCTGTAATATAATTTAGTGAAAGTTTATATCTTGCAATTATATTCTTGTATTTTACAAATTGAAACACAAAGAAATGGTATTACATTAAATTAAAAAAAAATCCCACAATACATAACAATATCAATAATCTTAGATCAAACCCACATATAATTTAAATCTCTAGTAAAAGAAGGATAATAAAGCTGATTAAACCTAGATTTAAAAAAAATTATATGCAACTGATTATCAAGAAAGCACTTGAGATACAGGCAAGCACCAGATCCACGCTACACCTTACATTTCAACACTTACTAAAGGGTCAGGGTTTCCAGGGACAGACCGTCATTTGTAAGACCTTATGCTTGAGCAATATCAAAACAGCTGCAAATGCATTTGTTAAATGTAGTTGCAGATTTCCAACTAAGCAACAGGGATGCTTTTAAGGAAGGAGAGGCAGAGCTGAAATTGTTCCTCTTCGGACACAGTACAGGCAGCTACAGTGTAATCTTCAACTGCTTATTAGAAATAAGGAGGAAATTCAAATTTAATAGTGTGTGACCCAGCTCTCGTGATGAATAAATCTCCTAAGTTTTAGCAGTTTCAATAAATAAACAAATGTTTAGATGCTTATTATAAGCTCTTTGATTTGCAAACTTGTGCTAGCTCTCTCATGAGAACAGGCTTAGTGCAACTGCTGGTATTTCCTAAATCTGTGCGGGCCAGAAATAATGCAAAAATATGCTCTTTGGTAACACTTCAGCTTTCTAGCAGCTGGCTAGAACCAAAGCACAAAGGCACATGGAAATGGTGATTAAATAAAAAAGAAAATTTCTTTAAAGGCAAAGAAAGATTCCATTTCTGTGAGCGGAAAACATTTCTCTCTCTTGTCTGTCCATTTGTGTTTAAAATAAAAGTGGGACTCTGAAACTGAAAAAGGTACAGAGTAACTGATTCTTTTTTAAATGGCAGTTGTGTGCTGTTACACTGGAGACAGTACACCTTTAAAGGAAATATTTAAGGGGATAAAAATGAACATCAGATTTCCCTAACACTTGACACAGAACGAACTTGTTTTTTATTTGCCCTTCATCAAAGCACCAAGGGCATCTCAATAAACAAAGACCCCAAACAACCCTCAAAAATGAGTAAGCTGTAGGTTTGTTGAAAACTTCAAGTAGTACCGTTGTTTCCTAGGATTTTTCTCTGTCCATCTGTTGTTGCTTATCTTAAGCTGTTTGTGGGTACCTAGTTGCTAAACAGAGTTCTTGGGTGTGATGAAATAGGTAGTAAAATGATTTATGTTGATAAGAATTAGATCAAAACTATACCTAACAAGCCAGTAAATCCTTTATATTTTAATCCTGAAATCCAATCACTTTACGGGTTGCCCAGGGAGGTGGTGGAGTCCCCATCCCTGGGTGTGTTTAAAGAAAGGTTGGATGTGGTACTTAGGGACATGATTTCGTGGGTAATAGGTGGTGGGGGGACGGTTGGACTGGATGATCCTTCAGGTCTCTTCCAACCTTAATGATTCTATGATTCTGTGGTTTCCCTCCATAGAATGGGTACAAGGTGGAGGTGCTGAAGGCTCCTCAGTAACAGACTTCAAACTAGTTCAGATTTCAAACGTCAAAAAAAACCCGCAAAATCCATCCAGGATTTTAGGTGATGATAACGTCTTGTTCTTATTTCTGTAATTCAGAGATGCATTCTTTCAATATTTTTTTTTCTTTTCATTAAAAGTCTACAGTTTAATTTAAAACAGAAATAGAACTTCAGTGTCCAAGAAACTAGTCAAAAAATGCTTCCTGGTTTTCTAATAACAAAGCAAAATGGATCGGGAACTGGAAAAATGCAAATTATGCACTTCCCTAATGCTGATAATAGGAACCTGTTACAAGCAGCTGCTAATATAGCTACACCTTATGCCTTCCACTAAACAGTGCTGATTTCAATTCTTTATAGATTTGCTGAGAATTTAAATATTTATTTTTTTAAAGTTTCAGTAAAGTGTTTTAGCCACTTTGGAGAACAAGAGCAGAAAAAAATCATTTTTGTCCACATTTACCATGTCTGGATTTCCTGAGAAACTTCAGTGCACCCAAACTATGAAACACAACTTTGAAATTGGCCCTTTGCAAAAAAAAATCTGAGCTCTGGGGGAAAAAAAGCCCATCAGCTTCTACTTTTTTGAGAAGATAAACTTAAAACAGAGTTTCAGTGTGCCATCACAGAATGGCTGATACTTTGACAATTTTTCTGAGTAAGTGATATTACATACCAATTATTTCACTGTTCAATATCTCATGGCTAAACCCCCCAGTTCCTTAGTGAAGCATGGCTGACTGGAAGAATAAAGTGCCATCACTGCTAAAATCCTCTTGTTATTTCTGAGGGCGTACTATGTACTGCTGTAAGCCACAGCAGACACTCCCTCATCTGCTGTTTCCTGGTCAGACCAGCAATCCTCTCTTACTGAAGAGTTACAAGGAGCTGTAACGTAAGGCCTATTCTTCCTGTTGCTGACTGGCGACAGGGAAGGAGAGAAAGTTTTGTGCAAGTGCATTTACTGTTTATGTCCTGCCCTAGATGCTCACCAAATTTGAGGTCTATCCTTCAGTACTTTACACTAAATATATCTGACACTAAACCATCACCTGGATAAATGTAAGATTGCTTTTAAACCTGTAATTTATCCAGCATCTAGCCATGCCGAGGGGCCTATAGAGAAATAAACGTTGTGACTAAAATAAGAATTGATCTTATGTAAATCTTGCAGTGAAGGTTTAAGATGCTGAAGTCTTCAAACACACTACAATAAAACAAGTCCTCCTGTGCCACTGAAAGATTGACTATTGTGAAAATGCTAAGATTGGTTCCTGAGATCTGTGTTATGAAACAAATAGTAACATAAGGAAATATAATGTGAAGTTACCATATTAAAAAAAAAAAGAAAAGAAAAAGAAATAGCACAGTGTCTTGCATGCAGCTAGCACTCTTGTGTAGTACTCTGTGATTAAGGACCTTGTAAAATAGCAAAGTCAAGTGGTTTCCTTATGGCTTATTTTGCATCAGGAGTAAATACTACTGTAAAATCAGACTTTGCTCTCAGGAACACAATAAACTTACTCTTTTCATATTACACAATCAAGACCTGCAAACACTGTTCTTGGTAATATTGTCACCTTATCCACTACAGCTGTATGGACGAGGACAAAACTTGATGAAATAATCTAGCTAATACTTCTATCAACAAGGTCTAAGAAATAATAGAAAGAAATTTATCCAAGTGGATAGTTGGAAAACAATGAAACAGTGTACTCATCAGACAAGTAAACAGGTCCAAACAACTTTATACTGCCAAGATACTTGTCAGGAAAGAAGGTGCCTTTCCGATACAATCATTTCGTCAGAGTAAGCTGTCACTGCGCTAGAATGCTGCACAGCTGAAATTCTTTGTATTGGGCTAGGATCAGATTTTTCAGTCTCTCCAATACTCTTGCTAATTCCAAATAGTATTTTTAAGTCAAAACCCCATCTTGAGCTATTACAAGTTCTCCAAAATACACATGGTGTGATTTATTTTTCCTCAGGGGCATTTTCTTATTTCCTTAAAACACTCTTCAAAAAAGGGTTCTGTTGCTTTACCTCATTTACTCTTCAAGAAACACCTGAATGGAACCCATCTGCTGTATTTTAGACAACTCTTCTATTTTATTTAATTCCATAATGAAACGTCTTTTAATCATGCTAATCCCAAGGTACACCAATGCAGCAGTGGATCACAGGCCTTTCAACTTTTTTTAGAAGTGTATGTGCACTCATATCCAGCCATTCAATGGACCTAGGCTGACTGCTGTAACAAAGTGTTGGTTTTCAGTGATTACCATTAGCCAAAAGTGCATAATCTTTATGATTGTGCATATACCTGGAGAGAACTTGCTGAATTTGTTACATTAATCCTAAAATGACTAAGCCAAGAAGAAATACAATTCTGTTCATTTCTGTTACTTAGCATTCTGACTTATGTATTCCTTAGCAGTCTTTAAATTTCCCAATAAAAGAACCATTGTAAGAGTGCCCGGGCTTCAGCTGGGATAGTTATTTTCTTCCTAGCAGCTGGTATAGTGCTGTGTTTTGAATTTAGGATGAGAATGATATTGATAACACCCTGATGTTTTAGTTGTTGCTAAGTCAGACTCACAGTAAGTCAAGGACATTTCAGCTTCTCACGCTCCGCCAGTGAGGATGCTGGGGGTGCCCAAGAAGCTGAGAGGGGACACAGCCAGGCTGCTGACCCAAACTGGCCAAAGGGAGGTTCCATACCATATGATGTCATGCTCAGCAATAACTGGGACAATTGGCTGGCCAGGGGATTGCTGTTCAGGGACAGGCTGGGCATCGGCAGCAGGTGGTGAGCAATTCCATTGCGTATCACCTGTCTCGTACATTCTATTATTATTATTTTCACTTCCTTTGCTGTCCTATTAAACTGTCTTTATCTCAACCCAGGAGTTTTACTTTTTTTTCCTTGATTCTCTCCCCCATCAAACTGGGATGGGGAGGGGAGAGTGAGCAAAGGGCTGCGCGGTGTTTAGCTGCCTGCCAGGTTAAACCACAACAGTAAAACACTTCACGAGCACTATGATCAGTATTTTTCTGCAGAACTCTTTTAAAACGCAAAAGATCCCAAACCAAACTAAAGAAGACAAAAGATCCCAAACCAAAAGAAGTGTAACAGTCCAGATACCCAGCTTTTAGATTTTTCATGCTCTGGACTGAATGAACAGCAGATAACTGTGCAAGTAGTTTTGCTCCCATCTGTTATTAGTATTGCTCTTGTCTTTAAATAGTGTGGAAAAAATGCTAAAAATCCTTAATACATATCCCTGTAGATTTCCTGTAGTAAAGGGTGTAAATGTGCATCAGATTCAGTCTTCTTAATTATCTGAACAAGTTGAGCATGCTCTGTGACAAGTTGTCGGAGGTCAGCCATTTTTTGGAGAAGTTTTGGGAAGAGGAAGATGTCATCAGGATGGTTGGTTTGCAAGTGAAGTTTCAGTACATGCACAATGCTCTCCTGCATTTTTTCAATGTGTCCTACATTTACAAGACCAGGACGATCTGTTCTCAAAACAAACAGAAGAATACATGTCATAATTTTATAATTATTCTTTAAAGTAAGCTACATTACAGATCCTATAGTGTAGGCTACTGTGTATATTCACATTAGACACTGAGTGAAGTAAGACTTAAAATGAATCTTTAGAAAAGGAAAAAAAAAAAAAAGAGAAAAAAGAAAGACGTAGTCTTCCTTATCCCTTGGGCCAAAGTTCTTTCAATGCCCAGAGTCATTTGAGGAGAGATTTCATACAATACAACTTGTGCTACAGAAGAAAAAAAACCACACCATCCTCTCACCCCCAAAACCAGCAGAAGCATCTCGCCTAGAAATCCAATTCTATATTCTGTATGTTTTGATAACAGAATTCAAACAGTAAAGACTGAGGAAAAAAATAAAAAGCAAGTGACTACTTCTAGAGAGTTCTTGAAGTTTGGTAGCAATACAGCAAGACATAAATAACAGGCTTTCACTCTTGGTTCTCATATGCATATTGCCATAGCACAAGTTATTGACAAGACGTAAGGAAGGACCCATTAAGGATGTTTCACACTTTCTTGTAGATGATCCCATTTTCAGCTACTTACAGTCCTGTAATACCTTCACTCTCCAGATCAAACTTCTCTGTTAGAACTCTGGGACAACAAACTAAATATGTTTCTTGAAAATTTAATCCAGTTCCAAGGAGAAGGATAAAGGGAAAAACAAAACAAAACAAAAACCAAACACATTTTGCCTGCAAGGAAGTCCCTTGACTTTTGAAAATATCACAATGCCAATGTATTGTGCAAAAGCAATTCAAGACTTGATGGGAACTTGCTGTCTAAACTAGCACATGAAGCTTTTGTAAGTCTACAGATTGTATCTCTACTTGTAATTGCTGAGGATGCAACCAGGGCAGCAAAGCATTCGATGAGTGTGGCAGAATACAGAAAAGGCTGGTGGGAGCAGCTGTTTGAACTTCCTTGATCTTTTATTTCCCTTTTTCAAAATACTTATGGATAGTTTTGAATTTAACCTTAAATACGAATATCCTTACTTTCTGGAAGAAAGAAAGAATTACAGTTGTGTCCCTTCACTCAAGAGTTCAAACAACAGGCATTTAAAAAACCAAAACAAAACAACCCCCCTGCCCCCAAAACCACCAAACCAAACACCATATCCTTAGACACTATAATTTAAAAAATACCATAAGCTATTTTTTTTTTTAAATTAGCTAAGTAAGCTGGTTTTTTTTTAAGCCTGTGATATTAAGATCAGAACACAGGAAGTGCAACAGAACTGTGCATTTGTGCGGAATTCATTACACGATGCAATCAGCAAGTGTCAAAGATGAGAAAAGCTATAATCTGCACCTGTCTCCAGTCTCATTACATAGTATTTTTCTGCCCATTTGGCAGATACAAGTACTGTTTCCAACCCAGCCTTAAACATGAAAAAATTTCCTCCAAACCCCCAACAAAAAAACATAACAAACCCACCAACACTCTTCACATCACACTTTTAAAAACAGAGAGTAACTAGACCCCTCTCTAAGTGAGGCTAAACAGTAATTCCAAGCATGTCTACCCTTCTGCAAAACAAGATACAGGACCAAGACTGTTTAACAGTTGCACAGTATCTTCCATGAAACATGCTAAAAGGGAAAATGACACTGTTAGCGGTAGAATTGAATCTTCAAGACATATATAAGCTTTTCCATTAAAATTATTAATTCACGTGAAGAAAATTTTAAACTTTACTACCTTACAGAACAGATACATAGTTCTTACCTCCACAGCAAATGATGGCAGCAACAAAAAGGGATATATCGCTATCATCCAATTCTAGTGCATTGAATTTCATTGCAAAATCGAATTTTGGCTCCATTATATCACAGAAGGGCTTTCTTAGGCTTTTCAGGAACTCCCGAGTTATAAAACCATTTCCATAGGCTACCAGCATCCCGTCCTTGTTCATCACAGATGCTAACATGGCAAATATGGCTTCATAAACTCCGTATTTTAACAGTGTCACTTGATCATTCAAGTCAAGATTGGAGAAGCCAGGGATAGATTTGGCAAATTCGGTAAGTTCTGTGACAGTCTCTACAGACGTACACTGGCAGCAGTGGAAGATCCGAACTTCTGCTTCCTTGTTCTGAATTCCATTGGCTACCAATTTTGCCACCAGGGTCTTCTCTGCCATACACAATGTATCCATATCATGTATAACAAATGGCTACACAGAAAAAAAATACTAATTCAGTTACAACATAAGGGTCATTAATAATTTGTTTCCTAAAGAATAGGAATTTTGATAAAATTTCACTTTCATGCTAATGTCTTCAATTCTCAGTAAACCACGAGTTCTTTCCTATTTCAGCATAAACCACGTATTGCAGAACTGCAGACTGCAATATCTAAGAAGTCTGCTCTGCAAACAACAATGCAAATAGGAAAATGCAAATATGTATGACATATCTTTAATCTAGTTTTATGTAGTAGTTATAGTGAAGATCCAGAAGTACTGTACTTAGTATGTATATATCCATCTCCGAGCAAGTCCCAGAAGGTTCACAAAAGACTTGTATTACCTTCTCCAGAAGTCCAGGTTATTCTGCCTACACTCCTATCGATTCCTAAACTAACTACACTTGATGCCCATCATGATGCTTTCCTGAAGTATCCTAGGGGGAATACAGACAGTCATTTAAATATAGGACAGCATATTTCCACAAGAATGTGAACCCTGTACTACTCTAGTGTTTTATTATCAGATTTTCATAGACTATGTCACAGCTGATCTTCCGCAGAAATTCAGCTCATCTTTCTAGCTACAGTTAGTGTGAAGTCATCTCCAGAATCCCACTAGAATGTCAGACAACACAAAATTTCAATCTTGATCGTGGTCCTTTCCACAACCCCCTTAGTTTAAAATGGTATGTGCATTACAAACTGATGAGCTGGTCTCTTAAAACATCATAAAAAAAGAAAAAAAGAAAGAAAAAAAAAAGCATTCAGACTTTCTCAGGAACAATCAGGACTCAAAAATATTTTGATACATATCTGAAGAGCAGTAATCAAAACAGGACAATGCACTAAAGAAAAACAACAAAACCCAATGCTTCCCAGCCTAACAAAATCATGGCAATTGACCTTGAACATAAATCTAGTTCCATAAACTCTAAGCAAAGCACCTTCCCTGTGGTGTTTGCTCATCTCAGATTATCACAAGAAACACTTGGCGTTCTGTTAGAGATTCAGAGAATTCACTTAGTTCACTTATAAAACTGTCAAACATGCTAGTTTCTTACAGTTGTTCACTTTTTAAATGCTTATGGCAACCACACACTCCATCCCACTTCAGCACTTAAGAGTTATGCAGAACGGAACTTTCTATGTCATCATGAACACTAGTTCATTCTGAAATGAATTACAGTGGTGCCAAGAATTAGTATTCACTGAAATCAACTGTTAATGCACTTGTTCAGAAACAGGTGAATTGTTCATTACCAACAACAAACCCCTTGGGTTTCTTCTTCTGTTAAAAAGTCAAAAGAAAATGAAAATGTCTGTTTTCCCAAAAGATGATGAAATAGCTTAAAAACCCCTCTCCTCTTCCCTGCATATTGAACAACGAGAAAGCACCCTGTTTATAACATAATAGGTCTGATTCCTCGTTCATTTTTACTTGTAAATTCACCAAGAGACATGCAAGCCGCTATTAGCTAGTCGATTAGATGACTATAATCCGAGAGCCTTGATCACACAAATGCAAACACAAAAATGAGGATGCAGTGATCTAGAATCCCTGCATGTATGATACATATTGTAACTTCTGATTCTGACATGTGGTAACAAGCTTGAAAAGGACTATATGCAGATACCTACTTGGTAAAGTGTTAAAGCGTGGTATTTACTGTAGGCTTATGTCAGCTTGTACCCCCAAAAAAGTTTAAGCCTTGGCTTAATTTTAAGCATCTCTTGAGTCCAATGAAAAAGTCTGGGATTATTCAGATGTCTTTCTTTTAATGTAGAAGCCTGTATGCTTGGCTTGACTAGACTGTAATATGCCAAATTCCGTAATTTAAAAGACAGCTTGCTTACAGTTTTTATAACACTCATCCCTACAGTTACATGGTTTTTATTATGGAATATGTAAAACCTCTTCCCTGCAATTTTTTACTGAAATTAAAATTGTTGGTAAAATAAGATACTTATCTTCTACATATAATTAACATAAATCACAACATAATTACAAAAGAAATGCTTAAAGTGAAAAAAGTTAGGTAGACCTTGGCTAAATCATCCTCAGTGAAAAATAACCTCTAGAGCATACGTGTCTTCACAACCTTGCTTGCTTCTCCCTTTCAAAGTAACCACACTGTAAAGACCAGGAAGGCCAGGTGAGGAAGTGACCAGAACTGTAAACAAAGAATCACAGTCTCAAGTTTTCTTTCCCCTCCTGCCATTAATATTGTTGTGATTAAAATAAAGTCATACAGAGCTCCTGTACACTCTAGAAGATAACACAATTTATCCGGGCCTTTATGGGAGAAAAACACTGTCTTTTTTTTTCCCCACTGTCGTAATAGGAAATGAATTTTGAACATTTTCCCCACCCATACCAAGAGATATTCACATTCAGATGTCACTTTTTTTTTAAACTAAGAACTAATTTTCTTTCCCTTGTGTGTCTACTATAATTTAAAGTTATGAGCTTCCATTTACAAGTTAATCACCTGATTTTCCTAAAGCTTCCTATTATGCTGATAGTGGCTAAAAGCAACATTATTTACTACAGGTATTCTTTTTGCATATGTCTGTATTAGCATGATATTTATTTTCTGAAAGATTTGCTTAAAAGTTTAACAAATTATTATATTCACCTTACGTACTTGCCAGCTTTACTTGAAAGTTACAGCAAAAGTACTTACTGGATTGTTATTAGTTTTCCCTGCAAGGATGATTCTGGCTTTAACCTTGTTCATATTGAAGTTTTTCAGGTAAGCGTCATGAATTCTTTTGGCAAGTGATTTAAGATCTGCCATTTCTGAATCTTCTACATAATTTTCACCTGTTAGAATTTCTGCTTTCAACTTGGCCTTCTCAGACCTTGGCATTCGTCCAAAACGTATTGCTGATGGAAAGACGTAATTGTAAGACAAACATAAGTTATACAAAAATCTATGCCTTTTACCATTGCTGATTAGAGCAGGGAGACTTTCTGTCTAAGAAAAACTGAGGTAGAGGCAATATCTTTATTATGATAAATTCACGAGTGAAAAAATCTCATCCTTTCCAACATAGTGACTAATTATCAAGACAAAATGCTAAACTGAAGGTAATCAGATGTTTCCAAACACAAACGGATATCTGCAATGAGCTAGAACAGACGCCTTTTCCCCTTTTCCCTTCTACATTACCTAAGTAGTTGTACTTTGTTTTCTCCTTATTGTGTTCTACAACTGCCAATGTGGAACTCCAAGTCCACCTTGGGAATTCTAAAAAACTGAGTAAACCCATGTCAGGAGCTTGGCAGAGAGCACACATGCCAGCTGGAGAGCTGTCTGAGGAGTTACTCCACAGGGAATGCTGCAACAGAGTTGGGCCCAAATCCCATTGCTGATTCTGAACCTGCCAGGGCATTCAGTTCATTTTGCGCTGAATGCTCAGTTCAACGTGGCTGTACTGTCTAGGGAGAACAAAACAGACCAGAGACCTGGATTTATGCTCTAAAGCTGTAGTCAATAAAGCCTCTTCCTAGACCCAGCATTTAATGCTTTTTTTTTTTCTTCTCAATAAATTAGCCCTTAAAGACTGGAGAGGATGAGAGCAGAGTTTGAGAATCCAATCTAGTCATTAGGATATTCTTCTGAGAGGCAGAACATGTGAGTTTGAAACACCACTGGGTATGGAGGTCTCCAAGTTCTTGGGCAAGTGGTCTTGCTATTTAGCCATAATATAGGCATGTCCACATCCTTCTTCAGATTCAGTTGAAAACTAAACCAGCTCCATTTTAAAAAGGGCCTTCCCTTTTTAAGGTAATGCGAGATTTAATGGTATGTGAGATTTTGAGTGGCTAATATAGCTGGTTACTCTTTCCTCATTTCAGCTTCTTAACCAGTGAGAGGACAAAACCTCACTACTTCGAGCAATTCAGAGCATGTGCAGAATTAGCCCTTCAACATGCCCAAGGAATTTTCTCATGACATAAGGAGGTGACTCATGACATACGACATACAGTTTTGGATTTCAATGAAAGTCCAACGTGGAAGGCCTGTTCGGAATCTGGGTATGGGTGTATTGGAAAAGTGGAAGAATATCTGCTCTAAACTGAAACTTATGGTTTTAAGGTCAGGGCTGTAAATCTAGTTCTGCATCTTTTTCTGAGAAGCACTGCCTGCAAGTTAGCAGTCATCTCCTTCTCCCACTGTCTCCCATGTGTTTGCTGCAGTAAAACCGCTACTGTTCCCTTCAGCTGGAGCACAGGTGCCCACGGCGTTCTGGTAGGATGAAACAACTTCAACTGAATGTTAATTCCTGCCAACCAGCACAGCTGCCTGCTCAACTCCTGCCCCTGAGATGTTACTTTGTTGGTTGGCACACTCTTCCCAAGCGTGCTGCTTGAAGATGGTTATCACCAGTCTTGTACGGACTATCAGCCCTCTCCCAATGGACCTTAATCTCAATCAAAGCTTACCCCAACGGAGCCAGACTTCCCCAGAACCAGAAAGTCAACTCTCCCAGAGTCTATACTATAATGTCATAGACAGCTTCCCCAACGACGTCCTCACCCCAGCTATCTTGACTGCATAGTTTCCTTAGGAAGTTTGTCTCCTAACCCACAGCTTTTCACCTACTCCCAAATGGCACCTGCTCCTAAGTGCAGCCTTGACACTATCAGACCTACATAGGAAAAGCAAACTACTGTCATCTGGCCAACCGAAATGTGCTTTCTCATGGCTTAGCCTCTCCTTCTTTACCAAAGTTGCTTAGCAAGCTACATACTGTGCATAAAACTGCCTTGTGGGTTGAAACTAGCCTGCAAACCACAGGCTTATCAGCCTTAAATCATTAACACAAACAATAACATAATTTTTAAACTGGATATCTAAACGCACTGAATGTTTACCACTCCATTTAACAAGCAACCTACCAGATTCCTGTTCCACAGTCAGCACAGATCTTCGCCCTCCCCCCACACTCCCTGAACCATCTGCCCAAAAGCTGTTGCACTGTAACCTGAAAAATAACAAAGTCTTCCTAAGGATTTCTAGCCTACGCCATTCCCTCCCACAATGAGCTAGTTGTTCTCCTCCTACTCCTCTACAATGCTCTTGATCAGAATTCTTCCAGCACTGAAATTTGTTTCAATGAGAGTAAAGGTGCCAAAGTTCTGGGTGAAGAAAGCAACTAAATGAACATTCATGTGGACAAACAGACATCCAAGCACAATTATGTAAAGCTCCTAACAGTAAGTTTGGCAGCTGTGTATCAATTACATTAGCTACTCATTAGGGAAACTGGTGTGTGTCTCCAGTCTATACGGTAAAAAATCTGAGGTTCAACTCGTATGTAATAAGTAAATACACTCTCCAAGTGCCTGCTTCCAGAAGCAGGGTAGGAACAAACAAATTATTAAGGTACTCTTACCTACCATTATGTGACATTCCAACTGAAAGGCACTTTTGAAAACGACAGTATTGGCACTTATTACGATTTTTTTTCTGAATTTTGCAGTTCCGATCACATTTATCATAGATGAGTTTCAAACGAATTGTTCTTCTAAAAAAACCCTATAAAAAGTTTGAGAAAACAATATGCATCATGAAAGAATGTTGATTACTAAGCTTCAATTATACAGGTTTGGGGAGCTTTTTATTGTTTCTTGATGTAACTAGGAAAACAATACGCAAAGTATAACCTGTCCGAAGGTAAGAATCTATGCAGTGGTGTGTATGAAGGCATGTATAGAATGGAAAACGGGAAAGGAGGGAGTAGCTCTCAGCCCTCTTTCTTGGAAGAGGACCAAGAGCCCAGAGTACCCGAGCAGATTTGCTCTTAAGGATTAAGCAAAACAGTCACATATTGCTTTTGTATGCATTTGCTCAGCATCTTCTGTCTGAAATAACCTTCATCTTTCATACATGTAAGCCACACAAACACAGTGATTTTACACATCTTTTCTTCATCCATCAAATGTGAGGGGGATAACAACACAGAACAGTGTATAGAAAAAGCCAAGGACACAAAAATGAGTATTACAGAAAAGCCTGTAACTCAACAGATCTTACTGTGACGTCTTGATACTGCAATGTAAGGTTAGTCTCATACTACGAAATCATAGGGTTAGCAACTTTAGAGACAATGCAACATTTTTCTTCACATGACGCAAAAATATGTTATTTAGACTGTGGGACACAACTGACCATGATCTGGCTCCCCACCTCTAATAGATATTCTAGCATTATTCTGTAAGATTTATTTTCAAATTACCATTTCTGACATTGTGCATGAAAGAAAAGTATACGCATATGCAATTATTTCTCTCACCTTACGATACAATTCAGAAAAAAAATAAAAATTAAAACATTAGAAGGAAAAAGAAAAGAATCTTATAATTCATAGGCCACATCATCCCAAAAATTACACAGTAATGATGACAATTTGCCCCAGAGATGTGCACTGGCCCCAAAACAACAAGAGGTGCAATACTCAGTGATTCAGGCAGAATGTGGTGGAGATGGGAACTTCAGGATTTGTTACTGTTATAATGGAAACGTAGCAAACTGGCATGCTTCTCACATCTGTACTCCCAACACAAATAAAACACTAGTGGAGCAAGTAGGCTTTGCTTTTTGGTCACAGTTTACTATTTTAAGTTGGTTTAGTGTTTAAATAGCTATATCCAGAAAAGCAGCATTAAAATTATCATTGTGAATTGCCCCTGCTTGATGAAGGTCTGGAATTGAGTTATGGTATCTGAACAATTTATTTCAGAAGAAAAAGATCATAGGTATTTTTATTATTTAAATAATTTTAATGGCTAGAATTATATTAATTAAACATTTATGTAAAAAATGTTTATCTTCATATAATCCTGTAAATAAAGCAACACGATTTAGGTTCTTAAAAAGAAAATTATGACTGTACCTTACAACCTTCACAAGCATGTACTCCGTAATGGTAGCCTGAGGCTTTATCCCCACAAATTCTACATTCAATGTTTAATGCTCCACTGGGTGATTCATCTATGCTACCTGGAGCTGTGGCAAAATTAATGGATGAAGGACTGGATGCTGGTGAAAGGGTGTCTAAAAGAAAAAGGAACACTTCATAAATACTATACTATCAAGTTTGATACCATTTCTATACTGAAACCACACCAAAAAAATGAGCTTATTCTCAAAAATAATCATGAGTTAATAGCCATTAAGTGAACTAATCATTTGGACTTAATTGTGTGAAAAATAACTAATATTAACAGTGCAAAGACACACAAAATACAGGGTGTACCTTGCTAATTTTGATAAGACATACGATGTCAACAAAAAAAAAACAACACCAAAAAAAACCACCAACAAAAAAAAGCCTTACTGAAGTAACTCTGCTAACAAGAACGAGAAGGGTGATAATGGTTCTGAGGATTCAACGAATAAGCACCAGACAAAATAAGAGAAAAACAAGATTATTTTTTTTCTGCGTTCCATTTTTGAATTTTTCAAATGTTTGTCAATTTGATGAGAACGTGATTTTTTTTTTATCCCATAACTTAAAATAAGTAAAAAAACCTGAATTAATATTTCATTTAAATTAAGGAAATTCTCTTAACCATAAAAAAGCTCATATATCATCTCCACAAATAATGTAAATTTGAAACTGAAAAGCAGTATTCAATATTAATCTACTGCTCAAACAGTACAAAACGTAAAAAGAAAAAAAAAACCAAACCAAAAACCAACACAGTGAAATAGAACCCCCCCATGACTTCAAGTTTATATCACAATATCTGTTCAACCTGTCAATCGTTCTTTCCAGAAAGGTTATTGACAGCTCACTGTAGCGTTGAGCAGCAGATATATTGCTGTGGTATGACAAGAAACATACTCCTAGTTCACGCTGAGTTATTCCACTGTCTGAAGATGCACTTAAAAGTCCCACTGACTTTTGAAGAGCTACTTATATTTTTAAATGATGATCTAAACTGAGGCCTAAAAAGCTGTTAGACAAGTTCTCTTTCTAAAGAAGAGACTTTTCTTTAAGTGAAAGCATACTGCTTCGCATCAGTAGGAAGGGTGAACAGATATTACAAGGAAAGTAACATGAATGTCTGCTTCCGAGATAATTCAGCAGTAGCAGCCTTGCTCAGCTATTTTACATTGTGAGTATAACGGAAAAAACATTTCTGAACTGTTGTACAATGAAATAAACTCTCCAGATATTTTACTACTAGATGAACATGTTACAAAACTAACACATTCCAACATTAATTATTTCAATTAATATTTCCACCTTTTTTGAGGAAAATATTTTCTAAGGCCACAATTTCTTTTATCTTCCATCTTGCAACTTACACCACGAGACTTCAGCAAATTAATGGGTGTGTTATTTTAACAGAAAGATTAAGAAACACTCATGAATGTAGGTCAGCAAGTATTATGTTGGAAAAAACCTTGGCATAGAACTCAGAGTCTGCGTTGCCAGCACTGCCAAGCCCACAGGCATTAGAGTCATCAAGAACAGCCTAAAACTCAGGATTTTTTTTCTGTGATTTTAATGTCTTTTTACTTGTCTTACAGAATTTGAGCCTTGAGAGTTTATATTTTCCATCTTCTCTAACAGCAAAACTTGAATGTTTTGCAATGCATGCTGAATACTCAAATTAGAAGGTGACACTAGAAGCTGATCTAAATTATTGTAGGACTTGTACATACATACACAAAAATAATTTAGAAAACTTCATGTCTCAGAAGGACTACGTTATAAACCCAGTACATAGTAACTTTTCCAGTAGAAAGCATCTCTCTAATGTGAAGGTCTGCAATCAGAAAGAACCCAAATCATATTTCTACACACATTCCTTTGGGCAATATGGCCAAGAGGCAGCTCTTTCTTCGCCTTTCAAAACTCACAATATTCATTTCAACCACTTTAGCACAGAGGCAGACCTCAGTTGTATCAGTACAATTTTTGTAAGGTAAAATAGTGATCACAGCCTGGGCATCCTTTTAAAGCAAGAAAGCCCCAAAACAAAACATTCTGATTAACTTTCTGGTTGGTTTACATTAACTGCTTAAAATGGCTCTACTACTAGGAGATTTGCAAACCCACAGTTTCAAAAGGAATATCTTACTGACATGATTGCGGCTTCCCATAGCACCGATTTCCATGCTGATCTCTCAAACCAACCCTCTCACAAAGATCTTTTGCCTGAAGACTGTGTAACGCATTAGCGCTCTGAGACTGTTAGTTTAACGGGTAGAAGTCATTACCTGAACAATACTACTCTCAAGAAGGGGGAGAAAATAGCATGTTCAAAACATCAGTACACTAAAATATTCTGGAGTTCCAGGTGAGATTTTAAGGGTTAGGTTATGATTTTTTGCAAATATTTCCCATTACTTTTCACACATATGTGATTCGAAGAAACTTTTAAAAATGGGGAATTCCTTTAGTGCAACACTGTGACTGACTATATGGCAATACATGGTAACTTCTTCGCCATTAATAGTGATTTTTAAAAGTTCTTTTGAAAAAGTTGTTCATACTAATGATAATTTAAACCAGCAACTTTACACTACAGTGATTTTTCAGTGACATTTGTCTTACAAATTAACTTTAGCCTTAAATATTTTAAGATCATCCTACAACGAGTTTACATATTTCCAGTGCCACTTACTCATAAACAACAATTATTGCATTAAAAATGTTTTTTTAATTTCTCTCCCTATGTATTTACAAAATGAAGTTTTATGGTAAACCGAAACTCTTACCTGTTATAACTGATCCATCAGATCCTGGACCATTTCCCAGTGACTGGAACTCTGTTAAACTTAAAGTTCCAGAGCTATCATCACCTAGAGACTGAGAGATGTCTTGAATGTTCTCCATATCTTGTAGAAACTCTCCAGACAAAGGGCTGCCTATATCATCCTCCTCCAAGGGAGTAAGGGGATAGAGCTGGTTTTCAGTGTCCACCATTTTGATCAAGTAGAGCAGTCACTCAAACTTCTTCACACTGGTAAAAGCATAATAATAATAATAATAAAAGATCCTGCAGCTACAATATTAGATTTTCTTTTTAAAACATCTGAATCAGCTACAGCACACTGCATACGTGAGTTCTAATCCAACAGTGAAATATTATATAACATTCTGTTGCTCCAGAAGCTTTATGCAACATGAATCATCAACAAGTCGGGGAAAAAAAAATAAATCCCCAAAATACTTCAGTATGAATGGAAGTTATGATAAGATCAATCTGTAGATTGTTGTTTTCTCTCTTTTGCTGGTAAAAGTTGCATATTGTTTTTCTATAGCAGGCATTAGGCACTTCTCACTAAAATTTACAGAAAAATATCAAATATCAATAGGTACACATATTACATTTGAGAAGTCTTTTCTCACCTTATCTAACAGGTTTAGATATGTTGATTTGGTCCTCTGTTCTCATCTCTCAAATTTGTTTTTCTTATGACACTACAGAGAACAAAATACTGTCTTATACTAAAATCTTCATAGAAGTGGGCCAAACTAATACTTTTGAACTTACTTCAGCAAGAGTTCTCCACCATTTACAGTCTAATATATCTGTAATTCCTAGAGTTAGTTTTATTTCCTACAGTGAAATAAGTTTTTTAAGTTGCCTTCAAAACTAGCCACCAGCGTCATTGACTTTGAGTAACAGAACGGATTCCTAAGAAAATGTCACACATTTTAGTTCTACCATAGACTTGTCAGGAATTAATAAATGTACTGCAGAATGTTACTACTGTTGCATAGATATTCTGCTAAAAGAAACTCATCTTTTACATGGAGTAACTGACACTTGCGTTATATGCGTACAAACACATACTGCTGCAGTCTTGTCCATGCAATGAATATGCATGGGCATTTAGAGGAGCTCTGACTGTTACTGTGGTTACGGCGCAGTGCTGGCCTTTGCAAAGAACACATGTTCACTGCAATTTATTGTGAACTTGAAACCGCCAATAAATGGCTACATGGGGATAGACAAAAGCTGATTTTACGATAGAAGTGCTGTGTTATGATTAAAAAAACCAACATTCCTTGATGTTCTTTAAAGTTTCGAATACCAACTAGTTTGATTCCTATGACACTAAATATTTTATATTAAGAAATCAATCTGTTTCTTCAATAATCTGTGGCAGATTCATCCTATGAAAATCAGGCATTTATTCTGGAGAAAAAAAAAAGTCTTTTTTTTGGCTATGTAGTTGACAAAAAAGGTACAGTTAAAAGTAATACAAAGAGCCAACTACTGCTTTACATACTAATAATGAAAGACAGCCATCACTTGTATTCAGTTGTATAAAAAAACCACCACAACTACAAAATGTTTTGAAGCAAGATACCTGCAATCAAGCCTTTTATCCCCAGGCTGATGGCAAAAGGTTGCCTTCAATTATATTTCCATAACTTTACAAGGTATTACACAGATGTAACGGAGGGCAGAATGACCTGCAAGTTATGCTTGTGATGACCTACAGTATGCACATAGTTTTTAAATGATTTATTTTTCAGGTGCACTTATTAGTGAACACTGCTACTTCTTTCTGCTATTTCATGAAAAAACAATGGTGTGTATATCTCACTCCTATAGTGTTTTCCAACCTGTTCATTATATGACTGTAAGACAAACCAAACAATTAAAAAAAAAAGTATCACATAAGGTTTTCTATTCCACAGTTTGCATCCTTCTAGCTAATCAATGTTCTTTAAAATACATACATTTGACTTGGCAAAACTTTACTTTGATTTTTCAGAGTACCCAAAACTTTTAACTGTGATACCAAATAGCTGCAGTGGTACATTCCTATGTAACCATTTTTCAATTTTAGCCAAAGGAATAGACACAAAAATCTTAAACCCTCAGGTACAAAGGGAGATTGAAATTGTAGTGTAATCATAAACTGATGTTTAGAACAAAACAATATGGTTTATATATCCTTGGGCAACTTACTACGGCTCTGTGCACCATTGTACCTGTTTTTGAAAGAAACTATGTTAAGGCTAAAAAAAGAGTTTACTTAAAACAGTGTCTAGTTACATTATGTTTCCTGCAATTCATGAAAATAACACTGTTACAGTGTTTAGGTTGTGGCACATTTTTTTCCAATGCAAGTACCACTGTAGAGCAAAGATACAGGTTGTGGTTTTTTCCCCAGTGTGATATCTCATCATGCACCTGGAAGGACAGAACTAAAGGCGTAGCAGACACAAACACATAGCAAAATCCAGAGCCTCTGCTCATTTTACTTAGTTCACACACTGAAATGAAGTTCTTTATGAAAGTAAAACCCTGAAGACTTCAGGATCTGTCCAGCATCATTGAGATGACAGAGTTTTCAGAAAGTTCATTGTATGTTGACTATTAAAACTAAGCCAAATGCAACAGACAGTTTTGAAGGCTGAAGATTGAAAGCCATCACAAATTATAAGAATCAGATCTCTAAATACTTGATTTTATAAACCAAACAAGATAGAATTCCACTCTCCTGTGAGTAGGAAAACCTTCAGATGCTATTACTAACTTGCCATCTCATACTAAAAGGACCTTTAGTAAAAATCTATTTGCCCAATTTCTTTGAAACAGGATAGTATTAACTAGAAAAAGAAAATATGTTCTATAGCACATGGGGTAGCAAATAAAAACATATAGGATACTAAGAATGGGAATTTATCCAATTTATCCACAATTTCTACCACCAGTTACACACAACTGATACAGTACTGTTGATTTTACTTGGATGTGTCACACTGCTACTCTATCACTATGCACAGCTTGGCTGTATTTAAAAATAACAGTCAAATTAAGTTTTCCAATTTGATATATTAAATACTCATTAGGACACTGTGCCAGATTGCCAGCACTGTAATAGAATATTTATAAGCACTACAAGAGTTTTTATGCATATCCACTTCTTTGTGAAGGCTACGAGCATCCAAGCAATACTGATTGTGATGCCTTTTACCACATAACAGAACATTACATTGGAAACAAACAGAATAACTTCTTTCACATAGAGGACTGATGTGTAATTGCCATCACTTATAGCCCCTACAGAATTTCCATAACCTAAAACTTGCTTTTAAAGCTGAACAGTTGTCCTGTCTCTGAGAACCACCTTCGTTTCTCTTAGAAATCCTACTGGCTTCTAACCTGACAAAAGATTAAGAAATATCTACATTTGATATTCACAAGCCTGTCAGAAAACATAAAATAGAAATTAAAATGATTGTAAAGTACATGGCCATAGTTACTGAAGATAAAACCAAACCACTACAGAAATTATATGAATGAGGACTCTAAATAAAAGACTACTTACAAATAAAATAATTACCCTAATGCTTTAGGAATGCATGGTCGCACACCAAAGGGAAACAGCACAGATTATTGTAGATTATCTGACAAAGATTTTATCACTAAACCATCTGCATTTATTCAGAGCAACGCTTCCAATCTCACGAAGACTCAAGCTGCAGAGTAATTTTGCAGATGCAGAGTGCATTTACAAAACATTACTTTTGCAAAGTAAGAAAAAGAATCAACTGCAAACATTTCTGAGTAACATCATCTGTTATTCTTTGCCAATAATTTCAATCCTGAATTTCTTTGTACAATTTCTCTGTTTGAGGCAGCATGAACCATCTGAGTAGCACCTGGAACTAACTGCTGTTTGTTGTTAGTTATCTAACAGAGTCCAAAACATTACATTATGCACCAGATATCCCCGATATAACTGGAAGATAATATACTCCAGTACAGAGAAATCACTGTTACGTATTTCACTTGTGAAAACGATGTTAAATTGCTAGCCCTGTGACATGGCTATTTGGTGGTGAGGGAAAAGAGTAAAGAAATCTTGACGCAAGTTGTTTTTGTAATGATAGCCAAGAATAATAACAACTGTTCTCTGACAATCCAAAGGACACTACCAAATCTGCCTCACTAACGAGCCGTCAGCTAAAAAGGAAGAAAGGAATGGTGGAGCATATGATCAGCACTGCTCCTCCAGTGAGCTCTTCATGAGGTTCTCTCAGACTAAAAGGAGTTTTCCACAGCACAGAAACATTCTATTTCTGCAGATATGTAGCACGAGTACTCTGCCCCAGGATAACTGGGGAGGTTCCAGGAGGCACAAAGCTCCTTGTACCCGTTACTTCCAGTTTACAGAATCACAGAATCGTAGAGGTTGGAAGGGACCTCGAAAGATCATCTAGTTCAACCCCCCTGCCAAGGCAGGGCCACCTAGAGCACATCACTCAGGATCGTGTCCAGTCGGGTTTTGAATGTCTCCAGAGAAGGAGACTCCACAACCTCTCTGGGCAGCCTGTGCCAGGGCTCTGTCACCCTCACGGTGAAAAAGTTTTTCCTTATGTTAACCCGGAACCTCCTATGCTCCAGCTTGCACCCGTTGCCCCTTGTCCTATCACTTAGTGAGGCCGAGAAGAGCCTGGCTCCATCTTCCTGACACTCACCCTTAACATATTTATAAACGTTGATAAGGTCACCCCTCAGCCTCCTCTTCTCCCAGCTAAAATCCAGTTTCCTACTGAATCACCAACATCTCTCCAAGTATGACTTCTTTGTCCAGCACAAGTATTTTTAAAATATTACGTGAACGCTGAAGTCTACCTAGAAACAAAATAGGCACTATTTGACAAGAAAACAAAGGAAAGGCTTGAGAGCTGAACTCTGAACATGGCAACAGCTCTTTCAGCAGTGTGCCTGGTATTGCCCAAATTGCACCGTGCTTTTCCAGCTTTGCAGTAAATATTTAAAATTCAGCAGTCTTTTTAGCTTGATTTATGTAAGAGCAACCTAACAGCTAGTGAAACATAAATGAAGTGCTTATTGTTTTAACTATTAAATTACATACCCTTTTGTACTTTCAAACACTACTAGTAAATTACAGCTGCTAATCATTACAGCTTTTGTCAATGATTAACTACTTTAGCAATCATAGCCATTACATAACGATTTCTGAAGACTGCCAAAATATACCAATATTTTCATCACTGAAAAAGGAATTTTTTTTTCATAAGCACAGAAGACATTTAAGTAGAATGTGTAGTATTGACGCAATAAACAATTTGTGTTCTGTAATCTCTGTATTTTGTGCATGTTTACACACGCATATGCTTTCATTGGCAGGTTTCATTTAACACGCATTGATCCTTGCTTGTATGAAAATAAAGCTTCTAAAATAAAAAGGGTAATGAGTATGAAGTTCATTTCAGTAGCACTCACAGAGAGTGTTTTGCTTTACAAAGGAAGGCTGTACATGTTACAACAGTAGATGTGGTAGGTGCAGCAGGATGATTCCACTCAAACATCTGTATAAATCAACATTTCTTTTTACTCTTAAGACTTTAGAAAAATTCTGTGCCGCAAAGACATTGACAGAGGATTTTCTCAGTTTCCCATACAACATTTTAGTCTCCATATCGCCTTTCCTACACCTACATAAACACATACACAAAATAAACTGAAAACCAGAGAGTATGACATAGATAAATAAGAACACAATTTCATGAAATTGCAGTTTTAAGTATAAGCAGGCTTTACAGGTGCTCTCTCACAGCCTGTTATCTCTGAAATATGTCTATTTTCAGAAGTCCTCCTTTCCCACCACCACACTGCAAATACCCAACAAGTAACTTACCTATAAACTTGAAAAGGGGTCTTAAACAAATCACAGTCAGATTAAACCACGATAATCATGCAGCAATTGGTTATTTCCTTCATTTTTGGAAAAGGATGGTGGGAGACTAAACCCCTGGCCCTTCCACATTTAATACTTGCCACACCAGGAATAATCCCTGTAAGGAAACAGGTCTCTGAGATGCAAAGGTCTCTGAGAAGCAGTAACAAAGTCTGGATTTACTGCATAAACAAATTGATCGTGTAAAGGGCTTGCTTGCAAATATCAAAGTTAAAGTTGAAACAATCATTACCTCTAGGTCACTTTGAGAACACTGTGGCTGAACACAGCACATTTAAAACTAGTGACTGCAGTAGATACTTTTAGAAAACTTTGGTGAATAGGAAGACCCTGAAATATATAAGCTACATGATAATTTCGATATCCTGATTCAAAACATAAAAAACAACTGAAAATAAAATTTGGTACCTAAATTAGGAAGTTCAGTCTCCTATCTGGGAAGGGATGAATGTTTTCTCCTCTATCCTGTGACATTTGATTCAGTTTTCATACTTTGTTACCCTAGATACGAGTAATATTTTATATTTCACAAAATATGAAGAACTTAAGACAAAGACCGTTTACTATGCATGAGATGAAAAAATTTCATGAGCCACCCCTTTATCAAGACTGCCAGTTGCACCCCTCCCAAAAAAACCCAAAAACAGGAAAACTTTGTAATTTTTTCCATCTATATTATTGTACTTCAAGATACCATATGCAGTTTCTAAGCATCCTTGCCATTAAAACTAAACAAAATTCACATACCCTAATTTTGAAAAAATATACTAAAATTGCAAAGTTAAGCTCTTAAAAGTAAAGAAAAAATTCCTTGATTATGTTACCTTTTTTTTTAATGCGCTATGATAGAATGTACATACACACTGCTCAATGTTCTTCTTTCCCCAAATTACTCCCCTTATAATTGGGCGGTGCATTAAACAGAAATGCAATTACACAGCTTGTAAGGCAACCTGGTCTATACTAGTCCGCAGCAGGAAAAAAAGCTGTTAATTTATTGGTTGATCAAAAAGGAAGATCATCTTTGCCCAAGCATAAAGGGAGAAAAGACAATCCTCTTTCTCTGATCCATAAGCACTTGCAGAGCTGGAGGAACACTAGAGAGTTTCTTGGAGGAAGAATACAGGCCACAGAGGCAAGTCTACTGCCTTGAGAAAGTGGGGACCACGATGAGTTTTACTTTCCTCCCCTGAACACATTTATCTAATTGCGTCAGAAGATGCAGAGATAACACACTTCTAATCTCACAGGGGAAGAGCTGATAAAGCTTTGAAGCACTGCAAATATTTTGCTGATTGATGTTAAAAGTGGTAAAAACAATATGAGAATATTTTTTTTGTTTTAGATTACTCGGCCAAACCAAAGTAGAACTTACTGAGCCAGGCAGCAGCATTTCTTTGGTCCCAGGATTTTCTGTCCCATTGAATTTTAAGACATAATCCAAAAAGAGAGAGGAAAGGCAAGATTTTCTTATTGAAAATGAACATTTTTTATTAACTGTTTCGTACAAGTAATTAGCTGACACCATAAGCAAGTGCTTTTAAAGACGGGACTAAACCAGATGAATTAACATGCTGTACAAGTAGGTCAGCAATAAGAAGATGCAGACAAGAGCAGTGCTGATTAATGACAGGTCAGGTGCAAACAGTACCACATGAGTTACGACGTACATTACACTATGCAGAAGTATTCTTCAACTAGTTGTACTCTGTCAGATAGGAGCATATAAGATTCTTCTATGTTGGAGCACCAGCTCCTATTAGCCCACCACAAGTCAAAGAAAATGTAATAAGGCCAACCTGGCTTATTTAGGCAAAGTATTGAGATTTTAAAGTTAAGTTTATTTTGTGACCTATGCAGAACAGATGTTTTCCAGCTTTATGGAGAGGTATAACGATGTTGCCAGAAACTCTTGTATCATGCAATATACATATTTGGCAGGCAGGTTCCCACTAATTTAACAAAAATCTCAGTTCTGAGAATGTCACTTTGTTAGTTGTTCAGTTATTTTTTTCTTGGAAAAAAATAAGGAAATTACTTAATAAAGTTACAAAATGTAATTTACAAGTCAGTGCTACAAATCCACAGTTTTCCTGGTGCAAACCACTTTTGTAAGTAAGAACATATGTAAAGAGATACTAACATAAGCAACACCTGTCATGTGACAAGAAGAGTATTACCAACAGTAAAATATAAGATCAGGATACAAAGTCTGTAGAGAAAACAAATAATGGTTGTCAAAGAGGAGGTAGTCATACGAAACATGAACGATTCGTAACATATTATTCAAGTGCAAAGCAGCCATAATGCAGAATCTGCATTGATAGAAATTTAAGGCTCTAGGAACATCTGTTTAACATTTGTGTCCCTTTCAAGCAAAAATCTAAAACCTCGATCTGTATGATTATAAAAACACTCAGTTAAAGGCAAGACATACAAAGTCATCTTGGATTTCTAGACAAAAAGCTACCATATCTCCTTATGAAAGAGAACTTTGAATTGCTTGGAATTGCAGTATATACAAAGACACAGTTAAAATTTAGCATTTGCACTAATACCACAACCTACACAAGGACAAAAAAGCCCAAAATACTTATCAAAATGATGGCTTAACACTGCTCATGTACAAACATTTGGGTAGGCCCTACACAGAAACAGACAGAAAGACAGGAAAAAAGCAACTAATCAGCCAAGGAAGGTGGGGAAAGCACAGATTGAAAAAAATGCAGAGAACAATCACATAATGGCTAACAGTCACTATTCAACTGCTTTGCAGTTACTGAGCCAGCTTCAATCCCTGTTGGCATCTCCCTGTAGCTCCTTTCCAAAGTTTAGTGGCACAAGATAGAAGCTACTTCCTGGGTCCTGACTCCCTGGAGTCTCATTGCCTAGAACATAGTAAAGAAAGATGAATGTCTCTAAACAGGACCACTCACCCCCCTTTTAAATGCACCGTTTCTGCCCTGAAACTTTTCAGCTGCTTTCTATACCTTCATGACTTCCTTCAATGTTTTCTGTCAATTATGTAACACATTCATTGTACTCTAAATAGTTCTAAAAATTGTTTTGCCAAGATGACTGTTTAAGAAGTAACTAATAACAGGACTGCAACAAAACTATTCAGAAGGTAATTAAACTATCTCAAATATCACACCCTCTCACACAACCAATGCATTTACTAATGGAGAAAAAAGACTACAAAGTAGAAATTAATTTTCAGCAAACAGAAATAAAAGGAGTAATTAATCTCACCTAATGTCAAGCATCTCATTTACATGTTTGAGTTAAGCAGAACTCAATGGACTTTCCAGAGCCATGACTGATCTCTGAGGCCATGATTACAAACTAAAAAGTGTTAGTTTTTGATCAGATTGCTTCCCTGATCAAGTTCACTACAAAGCCTTACAAATATTTGTGCTTGCTCAATGGAGGGAGCAGTAATAAGCGGTTGGTCAGAGGGACACGCTGTATGGCCAACAAATAAATGTGTATATGCAGCCTGAATCCCCTCTGAAGAATCCAGTGATTATATCACCAGTTTGGACCTGTAAACTGGGTACTTGCATTACCTTAAGGAAAGTAGCCATGCCTTTTCAGTCTCTGATGAGAGCTGAAAACTGCTCTCCAGATTAAGCAGCATCACCTTTTAACAGGGTCACAGTACTGTCATATAGGCCAGGAATATTATGCACATCCCATAGTTCTTCATCATCCTTGCAGCAGTAAAACTCCCACAGAAATCCAGTAAATGGAAGATACAGACATTTACTCTGAGTTAAAACAATATGCTCCAATAAATAAATAATAATTGCAATGCTGGAAACTCAAACTGAGAGTAGAAAATAACTCAAAGAACAGTTCAATGGGTTGTAAAGAATAAAACGACAACCTAGCACCAAATGGCTTTCTACTGGCAAATTTTAAATTCAATAAGCCCTTCAAAAACTTGGTAACGAGGAATTCAGCTTTATGTACATGACTTTTACACTGACTTTATATTAGACCAAAAAATCTATTTCATCGTATTTGATCCACATTAGTTAGCTTCTAGCAGACAGAGCTCAACTTAAGACATAAAGAAATACCACATTTGTAAGTTATCAGTACAATGAGATCTGAAGCCCATCTTTAAATTAGTCACTGCTAACCCCTTTAACAACAGGAGACGGATTTGACTTCATCAGCAATGGGACATAAAGGTTTTGCAACCTTTGCCTTCAGGCTCCAGAGACAAGATTTACAGGTCTATCACCTCAAGTTTACATCTATCTAAAGTCACACTTGCTTTCTTCCACATAAATGGACATCAGATGCATCAAATGTGACATTATTCAAATTTGATCAAAGTCTTTCCGATAAAAGAAAAAAACCCCTATTTTTCCTACCTCATTTCTGTAAAGAGTGGAGATCAAGTTGTTGCTTGAACTGCCATCAAGCTCAAATAGGATCGAGTGCATAAAATACCGATATGACATTGAGATTTTTTGGTTTGCTTTTTCTCCTCTAAGTGTGAATCTTCATATGCAAAAGGTGCAAAGCCACTTTGGTGGCTTCTGTAATTTGGAATAGTAAGACCTGACTTTTCTTTCTAGTGAAAGATGAGCTGAAACTAGTCAGAAGCAGCTCTAAGTCAAAGTAAAGCTTTCAAATCTCTCTTTTCAATTTATATCTGCTGAATCCTTCAAAGACTTGAGTAGTCAGGAGTTCTATATCAGTCAATAGTAATATTACTTAACAAACTATATAATATTATTTTAAGGTTATCCATAATCTGTAATCTTCACTTTACTATTTTCTTCAAGAAGTGGTTTTGGTGAGGTCTTTTAAAACCCGAGTTTGGTTGGTTGGTTGGTTGGGTTGGGTTTTTTGAGGTTCCAGGTTTTTTGTTTGGTTTTGGGTTTGTTTGGTTGTTTTTTTAAACTACATTTTAATCCAGTCTGATGTTTAGACAATTTCTGACTCTAAACCAAGGAAGCACTGTGAAAGACTTAAGTGAAATACTTTATGTTAAGGTCTTTAGTCTTGCTTTAACTTCTGTTGTCAAGATGCCTAGAAATCCTGAAAAAATGGCAATTTGTAATTATGTTTTTCTTTCTCTATTTAACCGGTTTCTGTTTCCATTTTTATAGTAAACAATGAGTACTGACACATGGTTGAGAACCTACTACAAGCTTAACGTATAGGATAAACATACTATTATTAACATGACATTTAAAAACAAAAATCAGCCTGAACAACAGGAGGAGGGTAGTTTATTCAATTTATTATGTTAGTTATTAATGCACATAGGGCAAATATTCAGACTGGAGTTAATAATATCCAGTATTTTTGAGGCATGAGCACTGAAGAAAGTATATTTTATTAACAAGAGATTCAAAAGAACAATAGGATTATTTTTTTCTGCAAAAAACTAAGCCATGGCAATGCCTTAGTAACCACTACATTATAGAGTACTCTCTGTTCCCTGACACGTGCTCTTTCAAGTTCAAATACAGTTCCACAAGTACTACTTACAGCTCACCACAGTTTCTAATTAAAACCTCACTTCGCTGTTACATGTACCTTTATGCTTGCAGCATACACCCGCTTTTTCTTTTCCTTTTCCTCTCTCCAAAGAATCTCCAGGGTTTGCTCTTTATCTCATGTGTTTCACGGTCAGTATCTCTTCAAGTCACTGTTATATTAAACTCAAATGACTCCATACTTGAGCATTCAAATGGTTACACATGATAATCACTGAAGCACAAATTGCTATGGCTTGGCTTCTAACTTCTACAAATTCTAAATCCTTCATGACGACATCTTACAGGCAATGAAGCAAAAAGAATTTACTATGTAAGCACACAGATGCTCTGTATGTTTGCTCAACACTTACATGTGAAGACCACAACTACTGAGAAATGAAGATTTGATGCATCATTTAAGAGACTGATTTCTTTACATGCACATTAAAAGCTAGGATTTGATTTATGATTGATATTTGAACCAATGCAAGGTCACATTCGGCCAAACACGACATTTATATATTTGCTATTCAGTCCAAGATCCAAGGTCACGTTCACAAATGTGTCATCTGAGTATTTGCTGTATTTTTATTACCCTGTTAAAGAACTCAAAGCTCTCCTACTTTCCCCTATGTGTCCCAAAACTCAGTACCCATTTATTTGGAAGTCATCTGTTTTTTCTAAGTTTTGCAATACTGTACAAATGTCTGACATGCTAATTACATAAGCCAAGATTTTGAATTGGTTAACAGCTAGGGATACCTCAACTTCAGAAATCAGTGCTCAGATTGAGGCTAAATCTGGCTGCATGGTATGGCCGGAATTAAGGGAATTTTAAAAAAAGAAACAAACCAAAAATCCCACAAAATCTGTCTTATGAACTGCATGCACATATTAGATGTCCTAAACCATTATCAATTTTTTTTTCCTAAAAATAATATGTAAAAGTAAGCTTAAGTGGTGAAGTCAAAGTTGATTCCAACATGTATAGCGTTTACAAACAGTCTACGCATCTGTCCTAACATGCTGCTCACTGGAAACCAGATCCTTAAGACTAAATTGGAATGTTGCAATTGTTTCCTTACACATGTGATTACGGCATCTCAGATTATGAAAACCGGCTTCTCAACAATTTTCTAACTATACTCTGATATTCTACAGAGACTTCATTTGTTGAAGGATAAAGACATCTGAGGGTAAAAGGCAAATACAAATTGCATTTTAGTGTGGTGACTAGATTATTATCTCCAATAGAATCAATTTTTGAAGTAAATAAAATGTAAGCCTTTTGCTAAGTCTCCTGCAGAGTACATTTTAGCTACATATGGTTAAAATAAACTTCAGAGGGTAACAAATTAAAGACATCTGTGCAACTAAAATTGTCAATTAAAATTATAATCTAATACATACAGAGGCAGTGCTAGGCAAAATTTTTGGCCATTTTCCATTAAACATATTGACTGTCCTGTTACATAAACCTCTATAACGCTGAAGTTCTACTTGGTCACGTGCTTGATAAAAAGAAGAAAAAATACAAAACATGAAACCACAAAAAACCCAAACAAACCAAAACCAAACCCAACAACATACATGACTGTTCTATCCAAAAGACATCATAACTTTTAAAAGCAAAGCTTGTAGTAACTCTAACAAATGAGAAATTTTAGATATACTGTATTTATGAAATGAAAAACAATTGCCACTAACTTATAGTCAAGCAAGACTTTGACACACTTTCTAAAACTGACAATACTTCAAGAATTTTTAGGGTTCACGTATATAAGAACACCTTAAAATGTGTTCTTATAAACTAGGATATAAGAATTCCTTTTTTTTTATCCACAGACCTTTGTGCATGATAACAGGACTGGTAGTAACACACTCTTTAGAACTTAGAATCCTTGCTGTGTTATAAATACCTGTCTTAAGTTTAGATTTATAGTAAAATGAAGGATAAGAAATAATTAACTAATCTTTTGTTCTGTGAGCATATTTATTATTCCTACATGATTTCAATTTTGCTTACTGTTTGACAGAAGAGCACAGCAATGTTCTTGTGAGATAAATACTTCAACTGAATACATATATAGCATATATATTATACATACTACTAACATTATTATTCTGCCACATAATCTAATGTTTTACAGATACCAAGCAGTTCTGAGTTTGAAACTTTTGAAGTTGTATATAATTTTGTGAGTTTAAACAACACAATAAAAGCTTGAGAACATGAAGTTGTGACAGTGCACAAATTTGAAATGTAGACTTCATACCGGTATTTACTATCACCAGCATTTAAACACTGGGAAAAGGGCAACTTCAGAGAGAAAAAATAAAAAAGCTTTAACTACTATTGCTTTCCTCCCAAATACATAAAAATTTCATCCCATTGTCACCCCACATGGTCCTATCACATCTCCCTGCTCTTTCCCCTTCTCACTACACTTACAGTTCCCCCTCCCCACAGAACGTCCCTGAACCACTGACTATGCAAACAGTAAACATGCTGTAGCTGGTTCAGAGCTACGTGTTGCAACTGGCTCGCTGGTGCTCCTATGCTGATTGGCAACTGACAGACCAAACAGAACAGATAATTGCTGGATTCATATTGCATCATTTCCTCAGGAGGGTCAATAACGTGTTTTCCTTTCTTTTTTCCAGTTACCAACTTTAATAAATATTACAGAATTTGAATGCCTTTGCAACTCCTCTGTCAAATTTGACAAGGCTTGCAGGTTCAAAGTTATTGGGTGTGGGGAGAGGACAGCAGACCATCCTGCAGATACCTGACTTTCTTAGGTAACAAGACTAAAAGAGATGAGAAGACAATCCTGAAAAGAGTTTTCAGTATAGCAGTTTTGGAGCTTAACTCTCGAGATAGATCTGGACTTTCATCTCCCTTTCTTTGCTTTTCCAGTTTGCTTTCAGTATTTGTTTTATATTTACTAAAGTTTGTAGAACACACAAACAATACAATGGGTGCCTGAAGTTATGTCAGTACTTGGGAGTATTCTACAATTTTCCAGGGTCCTTCACTTTGACTCCTAATCACATACTTTATTAAGATAATTGGCTGTCCTTGAAACAGTGGTTAAATATTCACTTTGGCTGAGCATTTCTGACCTGTGGGCAAAAAGACTTGTTCTTAAAGACATCTTAATGGCAACATTTTTCCTGAGCTATTGTTTTGGAACAATACTATTTATCTGAAAAGAGAGAGAGGAAAAAAAAGAAAAAGATAAATTAAAATTACTTAATGTGAAAAGTTGAAAGATGGTTTGGACTTTTTAGCATATTGGTTTAAGATTGTGAGAAGCTTCACTTGAACCTTACCTTCAACCACAAGCAATCCCCTTTTATAGAACACCTACTCAGAGAGAACCTTCCCACCTGGCAAACTCCTAATTTTTGCCAATCTAATGTCATTACACAGGTCCTGCTCAGAACCATCGAAATTAAAAAAAACCAAAACCTTTGCATCTGTAACTGTTACTACAATAGCTCTCCTACTGATGACCAGCATTCCTTTAAAAGGAACATGACACCTCTTAGTTTTCTCTTTTCATTTACAGCTTAAACTTCCACATCTAAGCTTGGTCTCCTTGTTCTGCCTTGGCACAAAAGTGCAGTTACTTTGGCATCTGATGCTGCAACATTTGCTTCAAAGATCAAATACCAAAAAAAAAATAAATAAATCTTTCTGCCTCAAGTATACCTCCTTTTCAGTCTTCACCACTCTTCCCATCCCCAAATCTCAGGTTTCAGTTTCAGCTTTACCCTGGCACACTCAGCTTCAATACTCTTTCAGCTGTCTTATCTCTTTCATAAGCCATGTCAACCCATCCTCAAATCACCTCCTGCATCCCCTCGGGTCCTCTAGCCTTGTATCTCCACTCCTCTAGTATCTGCACAGCTGCACTTTTCTTACCATCTGCAACCCCTTGCATGATTCATCACCAAACATAACAGACCATGATTATTCACTATTTGAAAAGCTACAGTGGAATTTACATCTGTTTCTGGAAGAGATTCAAGAAGACTGAATTCGCCTTCTTAGCAGAAAAGAACACTACTGTGTATTTGCAGTGGTTTTATTTCACTGATAAACTTTATTCCCTTGCCCAGACATAATAAAAAGACATATTTAATAACCTAAGTTCATCTTAGTAGAAGGATTTACATCCTATAAAAGAGAATGACCCTCAGACAAGATATTACAGATTCAGGCCCCTTCTGCTTGCAAGTGTCTTTCTGAAAATTAATTGAGTAATCCTAATGGGCTACCTTTCATACTCTTCTACCAGTAGACAAAAACTAATGTCTTCTATAAACAGCACCTGGAATTATATAGTTTACTACAATTTTACTCATTCCTTCAGAGTACTTTTACAGGCTTTTGTTGCTCAGCTATTACATTTAAATAAATAATTAAATGAAAACTGTTAAAAATAAACTAAGTTTGATTTAATGGCATGCCACAACTCAGAGTTCCATGAGCGTAATGTGAAACAAAATTATTTCACTTTTTGCTGCTGCTGCATTTTGGTGGGGTTTTTTTGTTAAGGAAAAGGCCTTCAGTTTTGTCCTGGAATTTGGAAATTCCTACCTTAAAAAGTTTTTTATAAATGTATCACACATAAACAAAGTTTACACTGAATTAGCATTGCTGACAGAAGTCTTGGTAACAAGTATGAATGCAATGAACCTACATTTTTCGGCAAACATCCATCAAGTACTTGTACTTCTAAGGTACTGACTTGTCAGATAAGAGGATATACTTGGGACACATGACTTCACAGTTCTAAATCAGGTCACTTGCTACATACAGTATAGAGATCACAAAATATCAAAATATAACCAATTATTTTCCTGACGTCTAAGCTCTCTGCTCATCCTTCAAATGACATGAAGGGTGTCTACTTACCGGTTTAACAGACCCATATTAACAATAGTATCACCATTGCCACCTGCCTGCCACCCCACTTCTCCTCCCTGCTTTTAACTAAGGAAGCAACTGAATTACAGAAGGCAGAAGGAAAACAACAGACTCAAGAAACAGCCAGGATAAGACAACCTGTTTAAAAAGTGGTACATGTGTTTTGATATACCAGTTTTAATTCACTTTGTAAGGCATTTCAGCTGACTGAATCAGACTTTGAAGAAGCAGCTATAGTGACACAGCTCTCCACAGAGCCGAACTGAAGTTGTTGCTTGCAAAATAAAGTTACGTTAAGGGTACAGCTAGACAAGCCAGCTTAAGTAATGTAATAGCTCCCTGACATCAAAAGGATATCCCTTCCATAGCTCCCTGCCATTGTCAGCCCTGCACCCTCCCTCTCTTCTTCACTTCCAGCCACACAGCTCGATCCTGCCTGTGCTGGCTCTCGCAGTTGTCTGACCTCTCTGGCCACATCTAGAATAGTAAATAAAACAGGGCAGGAGCACACGCTCGAGCCATGCTGTTAGCGTCCTCTCTGACACCATTTTGGCCCATACCAGCTTGGCACTATCACAAACAAATGCTCGGGCACGGTTAAGGGGACAGCAGATGCAGAGCAGCAAACTGCTCTCCACTGGCAGTCTGGATGCAACCATGCTGTTTCAGGAGGGAGACTGTGAGGTGTGTGCAGTCTTGCACTCTGTTCCAGGTCCAGAGAACAGCCCCTAGCATATTTTATTCCCTAGTGTAAACACAGCCTCAGCGAAACAATTCAGTACATTAAACAGGTAGAAATGTGACACAGGAAAAACATCAATAGCTACGGATAGCTGAACAGACTCACTAAGGCGCAGCAAAAAAGGAAGGACAGAACACAGGGATGGTAGCAAAGGAAAGAAGCATGAAGGGAGAGCCTGACTGATCTTTAACAACAGTTGCTAGATCAGATCAGGCCATGGTGTGTAACCACACCTCTCGCTGTAAGCCTTGTATTTGCAGGACTATCAGGAACAATACAGAGGGGACATATTTTTTTTTTTTTAATATGTTCATTCATATATATATTTATATATGTACACATGCATGCCACATAGAAGAGAAATAAAATGGATGATAGCTGCGAACTGAACAATTCTATAAAGTATAATCACTATTACAGTTCCATGTTACAGGATTTCTAATCTTGAGAAAATGCAACTCCTTGTAAATTTGGTTAGAATTACGGCAGCTCAGTATGCTGAAAATCAGGTGCCCAAAACATACATTTAAGTTGAACGTTTGACAGCTGTTTGAAAATATTGGCCTATTTATGTACAGTTACATCTCTATGGAAGCACAGTACACAAAACATACAGCTGCTGTTTTTTTCAAAAGCAGTATCCTGTGCTTCTTGTCTCTTAGTTACATATATACTAAAGCTACTACTTGATTTGCTTCTAATCAGACTGGCCTGCTTAACTGCACACAGCAGTCTTTTGTCCTGAGATGGATAAGAATAAATATTTTTTTTTATATATATATGTATATAAAGGAATTAATTTCAGGTGTAAAAAAACAGTTCAAATTTCTTAGGTGCTCTTCTCTGTGAGCAGCTCTATGGAATATGAATAAACATATTACTCCATTTTTACATTTCACACATATACAGCATAAAAACATAAGACTACCTTATGCTCACAGAACAAAACTTCCAACAACCAACTGGTCAGAAACAACCATAGACAGAACATTCTCCCATTTACATAGCTCTCATAGTGAAACCACATCCATACAGCATCTTGCACTGACAAAAAAACCACTCAAAACTCCCTCAAAATGCAGCACGCTTACTCCAAAGTGAATGCTTACCTAAAGACTAAGAAAAAAGATTTGAAAAAACACACTTAACCATTTTCAACTTTGCTGAGTAAACTTCCATGTCCAATATTCTCCAAAAGCAGTCTATTGATGCAACATCCACCTTCTCCCTCCTTCTCCCCCTCAAATACAAATGGTTCCGTATTGTATTTTTCAGCCTTACAACTCTAGGGAACATTTTCCACACATGTTGAATAAAGATGCAAGAAGGTTTTGTTTTGTTTAATACAAGTCTGCACCGTGACTCCAATGCAGTGTACTTAATAACATTCCTGTTGAAGCAGTAGCACTAACAGGAGGCTAAAAAATGTCTACAGTAATTCAAGTCTTCACTTTCAAATAGATTTCACAAATAGACCAAAGTTGTTCTTGCCATCTGAACACTCATGTTCTGGTTTAAATTCACTGTTTCCTTCTGTGAATTGTTATATCAATCATTTCCAGTAAATAATTATTTAAAACAAACCAGGCATGTAGCATGCCTATTTGTGTCCAAAAAAAATGAATGGCAATGCAAGTGTGTATGTAGATAACAGACCTTACTCAGACAGCATAACTGTGCTGGATGCATGGATACATACAAAAGACAGTAAGCCCTGCCTCCAAACCTTAACCATAGACTGTAGAATAGTTTCAAATGATCCATTTTTTTTGTTAAAGCTAAATACCATTAGGACAGATTGCAGTATCATTTTTCCATGCAAATACATGAAACTCTAAACTATCCACAACAATAAATGCTCTCAGCTCCAGGATTTTATATACTCATAGATGAGTAAGAAGTTACTCAACCAGCAGTCGATTTGCACACTGAACAGCAGCTCTGGTTTACTTTTACATACCTATCAACAAACTGAAAATGGACTAATGAGATATGAAAATATGAAATATAAAAATATTGGACTAACTCATTTCACATGTATTTCAGCTACCTGGAATCAAAGCTGCTAACTACTCTCATTTCCTCAAGGCAGACACACTTAGGAACAAATTTATTTTACTAATTGGAAAAATTATCTCTTTGTTATAAATTTTTAGAAACCCACGATAGTATATCAGCATTTCTAGAAAGGGATAAGTAATTTGCCAAACGCTTGCAAATTTATCTCATACTGTTGGTGTTTCCACAGGCATGAGAACTTGAACTTAAAACAATAAATTTAGATTAATATAGTACCACAGAACAAACTATGCCTGTTTGGTAGTTCTCATCTTTCAATCTGCAAAATAAAAAAAACTTTCTACAGCCTACGCTTACAGCATTTTAAACCACAGCAAACAACCACACAAGAGAGTCATGTAACAATTAAGCCTAAATCACGATTAAAATACCAATGAATTGTATTTTACACATTGCATTAATCTGTGCAGAGAAGCCCTTCACTGGACACCGAAATTATACTTCCTGAATATTTAAAAGACACATGCAATGCACTTATAAATAAATATTGTTTCATAAGCAGAAACTATTAGAATTGGTATGAGGAAGTGGAGTCAACTTTGGCAACATCTCAATGCCACATGCAATCTGGTCACACAACAATCTGTTCACATCAATTTAATGTTTTTAACAAGCCAAATATCATACTCTAAGATTGGGATGTCTTAGTTTTGTTTTGAGGATAGTGATGACTTAGAGCCTAACCTTATGGGATAAGTACTTTTTCGTTCAGTGAATATTCAACTTTCTACTCCACAAAAAGTCATTCAATATTTAATTTTACAGACCTGTCCCTGTGAAATGCTGAGCATTTTGAATTCTTAATATTTTAGAATTCTACTGGATAATGCCTTTACACAACTTTTACACAGAAGTCTAACACAGCAATAGATACTGGAACACAGGGACATTTTATTTTGTTCTCCTGACTGTGCTACTATTTTTCATTTATCAACTACATGTTTGCACTACTTGCTCAGATTTCTTTCCTTGTCAGCTGGCTATACATTAATCACTCTTTACAGAAATTCTACCTGAAATGTCTTTTCTTCTCTAGTTGTTGAAAAGCAATGCTAAGATAGCTCCCAGTTCACACATGTACTCACCACTTCATGCAGCATCCTGCAAGGCTGAAACAGAAGCTGTTTTCCAGAATCTCCTCCCATTTCACATGCACATTGGCGGTAACAAGTGGCTTTTCATTAATAAAAAGCTGTGGACGTTCTTTCTTTAAAAAAAAGAAAAAAAGAGCAAAGCTTACTATTCCAATTTTATATTGATATTGTGTAATATAATGCTTTTTTATATTTCTTTATGCTTCTTGAGAAAAAAATCCACAACATCATTTCACGTGGGCTAAGATTATTTTTTAAGTGACTGAGGCTTTTAATACAACACCTAGCTTTACAGCAGCACTACACTGACATCTAGCTAACTAGGGTATGTGACTGGAATATCCCAGTACCATTCTCATCTTTTTTCTTCATACTAGAAAAATTCCAAAATGCTCAAATAAGACCACTACAGTGAAAGCCTTGTGTTAAATTAGCTGTTACAGAACAGAATACTTTTGCTCATAAAGAGCATTCTCACAAATGTTCATGTCTTTATGTGGACTAACTGTTAGAGTAGTTATGGTTTCCAAGATGCACGCACACACATCCCACATGATGTCTTGCAATTGGCCTTTTAAGTACCATTTACACCCCAAAGGTAGAGATTTTTCTTTTATATACAAGGCCTGTTAATTTTTTTATAAAGCATACATAGCTATAAGAATAAATAATGGTTTGACTAAATTGACTCCCCTGTCGACTCAACTACAACCCAAACAAATTAATGATTCAGGGAAATTCTGCAAAAGAAGTCAGATTAAATTAAAAATTTTAAAATTAAAAAATGCTGTAAGAAAATGTTTGTACTTCTAATAAATATGAATTCAACTTTATTTATTTTCCAAGACAAGTATGGTGTTCTCTTCCCCTTCTCCCCTTGCAACAAATATGGCATTTGCAAGAGAAACAGAGCTCAGCAGGTAAGCTAAAGCAAAGTAACGACACAAAGTGCTATCTGCAATTTTAAAGTAAGAGCTTCTTCAAAAAAAAAAATAATTTACATTGCCCTCCTTGACTGCGTTGGGTTAACAGTGAGCACTATAATCCACTTTCTAGAACAAGATAAATATCCTAGGCCATGTATCCTACTCTCCTGTAGGACATTATCTTCTCTAATATTTTTCTGACACTCAAGACATAAAATACCAACAGCATAATGATACAAAATCACAACTGAAATACAGCCTTTTTTCCATGGTTTAAAATTTATCACGCCCTTTAAGGGAACTACAGTATTGAGGGGTATGAATAGAAAATTAAGACATTCAAGAACTACTGAAAAGCAAGTGAGAAACCCACAAGGTTTTCAGAACGGGTTTGTCACAGGTAGCCAAAACTCTCTATGCCACCTGATTGCAGAGGATGAGAGTCAATATAAGGCATCAGCAGATTGATAAGAACTTTATTTTGGACTATGCCAAGTGTTCATTCCAAACATGGGAAAAGAAAGAGAGCGTGCTGGCTAGGCAGTTCTACCAACCTCTGATAAGGACTGCACATACTCTCACCTTTCTGAAACACTATGTTGTGCTACTTAAAATCCAAAAAGTTCCCACTAAAAGCAACTAAGAGCCCATGGCTGCTTGACAACCTTTGTTACTTGGCATGAGCTATGATACTAGTTTAGCTTTGACTAGACTTGTGACCACATCACATGAACCACAACTGCCGTCAGTTTCAGCACGAGACCAGGTAGGCTCTGTATTAAGTCAGTGATTCAAAATGTATAAAGGAAACACTTTTTATAGCCTATCAATTTTGCTACCTGCAAAGACCACACAAATTTCAACCCAGTAATCGGTGTCAGATGCCAATAAGAAAGCCTGTGCATGTTCTACAAGTGCAATTTGATCAAAACTTTCCTTCTCAACAAAACTTATGTAACATCTTTATTTGTACAGTACTACTAAGACATCCAAAACCACCAAATTGCCAAACATCATGATTCCAGATAATCCTGTCTGACGAATCCTGTGCTCATACTTCTTCCACCAGAGAGCTTAGGAACAGCTACTTGTGTCAGTGAGGCTGTGCTAATCTTAATATGAACACAAGGCAACACCTTTTAGCGCTCCTTTCCATTACTTCTTGGATTCTCTCTCTTTCATTTACTTTTCAGAAAGCAAGTGGACAGCCCCGCAGAGACAGTCAAGAACATGTTTTTCTCATCAAACCACAAAAGCAAATACAAGGGGAGCTCCCAGTGACCCACCCCTCACTCCAAGGATACAGGACTCTCCTCTGATCAACCAACTAGTAAAAGCACAACCTGCCTGACCAAGCCAAGCCAACAGAAGTAACCTCCAAGCACGTATTTTCTGCCTAGTGCCCAAGTCCATTTCTCAAACCAGGTTAATTCAAACATGCTGCATTCAAGAGACTTGACAGTTGCAAAACAGCACCTTACATGACAGGACATTGTCTTTTCCTCCGTTCCCCACCCCCGAGCACCCTGAAGTCTCCCCACAAAGTTTCCAAGATCGCTCTTTACGTACAGACGCCAGCCTCCGCCAGAGCCGGTCCTTGCTCGTCCTTTAGCCCCTCTGACCGCGGGCTGCCGCCCACCGCCGTCCCCGCACGGCGGGCAGCTGGCGCCAAGCCCGAGCGCAGCAGCCGGAACCGCTAAAGCATCTCCCCAGGCCGGCTATGTCCTTCTCCTCGCTTTTGCCACCACCGGAGTTTCGCTGAGGGCTTCACAACGCGGCGACGAGATA
>VWZZ01008346.1:0-36888 GCA_013399095.1 Psophia crepitans | reverse complement strand
GGGAGGGCGAGCGGCCGTGCCCTGGCCCCGAGGAGAGGTGCGGAGGAGCCGTGCGACCGTGGCGCGGGGACTCCGAGGGCGGCCGGCTGAGGAAAGCTTTGCCGTGTTGAGAAAGTTACCGCGGGTCACGTCTACAAAGCCAAGCCCGAAATCCTGAGTAAAAGCCAGCAACCCCCTGGGCAAGGCTCTGTAAAGGGCTTTGGCTTCCGCAGGCTCTTACACCGTGGAAAGGTAACCTGAAGCATAAATACAGTGGGCTTAAAAGGGGGTCACCTTCTTCCCTCCCCCCCCACCCCGGCTCGATTTCTGCTCTTTGGCTGCTTCATCTATACTACACTTCTTGATGGTCCTCATGATTGTGGTCATCACTGTACAAAAGAGATAAGTAGCTTTTTTATCATATAATTGCGTTTTCACTTTCACGTTCTCACTCCATTTGGGAAGAAAAAACCCCGCGAAAACCAAAGCAACACTTTATTACTGACATGAGTAGTCAATAACCTAGGTGCCAGGAGGAGAAAACATGACTCATTTCAGATGTTTCCAATGGGAAGTTATTTTACCAAGTACACACATGCAGCTTCTGCTTGTTTTAACTCAGTGGAAACATAGTTTGTGGCAGTCCAGAAAACAGAAGCACAGGCCCAGAAGGGAAGGAAGGAGAGCGATGTCCTGGAGGCTTGGCCACTACTGCAGTGAGCACCATATTTAATCCCATAAATTTCTCATAAACTTGGGATAAGCACATGGACCTGGACACCAGAGCACTCCCTACAGGAATAGCAGTAAGGGTAGAGGCTGAAAAAACCACCAGAAAGCATTCCTCAGTGCCAACCAATAAAAGGGCAGTATTAACCACGGAAAATAGAAGCTAAGGAAAGCCCTCACATTTATTTAAGGCTTTTTTTATTCAGGCTCTTTCAAGCTGGTTCTGGTCACAACCCAACTTCTCAACCATTAGTGCTGCTCCAACATCTGACCAAAGCTGGGCCAACACCCAATGCCACAAGAAGCAGTTGATTTAGTAAGTTAATTCCTAACTTTAACAACTATGTATTTCCCCACAGTTTGTGTGTAACAGACCTCAGCTGACAGCAAGATCAGGGATCCATCAAAGATGTTATCTGAGCAGACGAGTTTTTCATTCAATTTGGTTTGCTTTCTCCCTTCCCTTCCTTATCTCCCTTCTATTTCCCTTTTCCCCCTGAAATATACACAAACAGAATAATCTTCTGTGCTGTTACAAATATATATTGGTTTTCTGTGCATATGTGATCAGCTCTTGAAATTGTTGCCTCTCTTGTTTTGCAAGGAAGCTGTGGAGAGTGAGGACGCTGCCTTGGAGTTTCCACGAGTCTTTCGGTTTTCCAACTTTCAGACTGGTTTTAGGAGGTCTGTCTGCGTGCCAACTTGTATTGCTGGTCCCCGAGGTGACATTGTACAAACAGTGCAGTACAATTCTCAAAAATAAGATCTTGATATGATTGTGGGCTTTTGCCTTGGGAATTTACACATTTTGAGGGACTTGCCACACCAGGGCTTTGCTGTTGCCAGTGAGAGGCATTCCAGGCTGTCTAGGCTTTATCCTGGTTGTCGAGCTCAGCTAGCTTTTCTGAGGGGCAAATAGATGTTTCATCCATCTTTTCCTGACTCACGCACTAACGCTGTCCCAAAGGCACAGTAAAAACACAAAATATTTTATTGGAATTTAAAATGAGTTGTGGGCTGTTTCCTGTTTATGAGCTGTGGGTTCCCCATCCCAGACTTGCTGATAACCAAACTCGTAGCAACCCCCATCTACAGCACGGTCAGGGAAGAGGACTGTGTTATCCCAGACATGAAGAAGAGCTCTCTTAATCCCTATTTTGGAAGTATTTTCTTCTAAAGAAGTTGCACACATTTTGTGCATGGTATTGCAGAAGGCATCTGTAGTAAAGAGGAGAATGTACTCCACATTTGAATATTTATCTGGGAGACCATACTGATTCTTTTTGTACCGAAAGTGCTTTTTAAGTGTAGATTACTGACTGGATTGCATAAATTTGTATCGCAGTTCAAATCTTAATAACACACTAAATATCATAAACATCCATTAGCTATTGACATGTGCAAGCTTTTAGAAATCAGAAATTATTTACTAGACTTTTTGCTGAAATAAGCTTTAATTAGTGTTATACTCTATTAATATGCAATAACCATATTACTATTGCCTAACAGCTCGACAGTTGTGAAACAAGCAGCCAGACTTGTGCAGTCGTTGATTTTCCATCTTTCCAGTAGCCAGCTGGCTTTGTCAGAGTTCTCCATGGTCACGCACAGTGCTTCTGTCACAAAGTGTTTTAACTCGCAAAACAAAACCATTTTTCCATTTATTTAAAGGCCAGATACAGAGTCTCTCCTAATGATTCTGTGGAAGCAGATGAGCAGATCTGAGTCAGCACAGACTCATTGAGAAGTCTCGGAAATGGACTAGAGCAGCAAAAACTGGCAACGCCTTTGCCACCTCCTCCAACTACGGGTAAAGCGCAGGAAGTGGGATGGCCTCATGCTCAAATATTTGCTGTGGGTGCTCTTGCTGATCTGAGATAGAGATTTTTAACAGACAATGTGCCTCGTTTTTTGCTGCGTCATCATGAAAGACTTTCCTGACATAGTCAATATAATAAGTAAAATAGAGCCTTCCCACGTAGGAACTTACTTGAACGGGAACTGCAGAGACCAAGCATCGTAGCCAGCATTTCATAAGCTGAAATAGCATACGTATGGTTCTGTTTCTCTTCATGGGACTGCTAAAGTTTTACTGAATGAACTTGTACGAAATCAAAATGATTTTAATATTATTGAATTACTCTTCTTAAAAGAATAGAAGTGGCTGGACTGTCACAAGACAACAGGTTTTATGAGCAGAGGTCACTAACAGAAGTATGGAAAACTAGTTGAGCATAATTTAAAACTTTTCGCATATAATTTTATGCATGCTGAATCCTGCCCATTTGTGCCTGGTCAAAATAAGTCAAAGCCTGAAGTCCCATGTGATAATGAACAGGAGATGATTACATCTGGTTTATTTAAGTTAATACGTGGGTTACGTGCATACACAATATGCAAATTATTGTTAAAAGACCAGTTCTCTCTCACCAAATCAACCTCCTTGGAAAAAAAAATAAACACTACCAAGCAAACTGGTGAAACAGAGGAGACCTGTGAGATTTATCCATCCTGACCTTTCATTCGGAAGCTCTGTCCCAGCACAGCAGTCTTGTTACAGAAAAGTCTGTGCTACTTTGCTTTGTCACTGGTTTTAGGGCAGCTTGGTTTTGAGTGTTGGTTGTTTTTAGATGCACATCTCTCTCCTGGCCTAGAACAAACCTCTGAGACTAAAGGTGATAAATGAAAATGTTTTAAGATAAATCATGTGAGGCTCATCGGCCTCATTTTAATATGACAGGTTTTGGATGGAACCAGGATGCAAGTTACAGGTTTACACAAGTCTAATGTTCCACAAAACTATTTAGACATCTGATTTTTTAAATTTTTTTTTTAAGCCTAAGCTGAGATTTTATTTCCCAACAAAATAAGCGGTTGAAGGTGTTACTTATGTTTAATTTTTATTAGAGTTGCTTACCATGCCATCCCATCAATGTAAGGTATGGACTCAGTCATTCAGATAATTTCTATCCATTTTTGAAAGTTACTTTGCTCATTACTCTTTACTTACTAGTGAAATAATTCATTATTTGTCAGAGTGTCAAGATCAAGCATTCCAGATGTCCGTATGTCTCTCCCTCTTTCCCAGTATCAAAAAGACTTAAGAACAGTTGCATGGAAGATGATTGTACTTTAAACTTACAGATTAACCCTTCTTAACCCAAAATGTTTAGAATTTCTCTAATAACCAATATTGCTATGGGTAGCTATGATTGGCAGCAGTATTGAGAATTGTTGAATTAACTTTTTTTTTAATGATGTGACAGTTTTCTCCCCACCCTGGTCATTATTACTGTCCGTCTGGTTCATTTCTCCATTTTAATAAAGAATTTCTTTAAAGAAAAACTATCAGCAGTGAGCAAGCACCTTTCTTACAGTAATGCGGGATGTACACATTAAGGATGAACTGAAAGAAAGGGGGAAAACAGTACGCCTCAAAGCTTTTTTCTGAGGGAGAGCCCACACTTAAGCCTTCTGCAGGATGTGGAGAAACCACAGGGGAAACTATCAGCTTGAAAACAGTTTATGGGAATACGCAATTGCTCTTAAAACTCAACCGTGCTTTTCTTTCCCAAATCCCCCTTGCCTTCTCATCTGAATCGTCTCTTCCTCCAGTGTAAGATTACTTTTCTATACATTCCTTTTTGTACTGGACACTGTATTACCAGACTCAGCAGGATTTAGCAGATTTATTTATGGGTATTTTAGTCTCCGAGTACTGCTAAAAAAATCAGTCAGACTTAGTATAATAAAATTACATGATTTTAGAAAACACATCACTGCTTGGTGTCCTGAACTAGGGAATTTTGTTATTCTCCTACTGGGGTTGTTTGCTCTTTCCTTCCTTTGATGGACAAGCTACTTGCCATGATGTGTGACTGAAGGGGTAACGGTTTCCTTCTATACGTGAGTTTTTTTCCTATTGTCCTTGGAAATAGACGTACTCTTAATTTAATTAGTTCTTAATGTAATTGCTTAATTAATTTTAATTTATTGATCCCTGTGTTTCCAGTCCTTTGAACTGAATACTATTTGAATGTTTCTTATTTCAGAGAAAGAGTGTCTTTTCTTATCCAGGCTTCTCACTTCTTCCTACTTCTGCTCTGTTGGCTCAATGAAGTCTTTGTTGCCCCTTTTTCCCCAATCTTGGTTTCACTTTCGATGTTTTATTCATCCCACTGAAATTCTCTTCTTGGGCTACGTCGTTAAAATCTCTCCCTGTCATCACCACCGTAAGTGTGATTCATCTCTTATTCATTAGCTGCCTATTGCAACATCTCTTTTGGCCTTCGTTCTTACCCGTCTCCAGCTAAAGCTATCTTTTACTGTCCCTCTCGATTCTCTTTACTATTTACATCAACTCTGTACCCCTCTCTGACGTCTGCTTCCAAATCCCAACCCCTTTCCTGTAATACTCTCTACTATCCTTTAATAATCCTGCAGAAAATCTGCCCTTTCCCTGAAGAGCATGTATGTTAGCATGACATACTAGAACACAGAAGCAAGAATGAATGTATGGTGGATCGTGTTTCTTAATATAATTATTAGCAACTTCTGCTTGGTTTTCTTTTAAATGTGTCCTCCTATATACCTCCTCTGCTCGGTATGTATGTATTCCCTCGCATGCCTAGATTAGCTTACACTGCAACTGGTAAATTCTCCCAGCATGCTTCGATCAATACTTATTTATTCTTGTCTGGCTTTAGTTGTAGCCTTAATCTAAGCCTACATAGTTTCTGAGGTTTTGCTCATATTTTATGAAGATTTCAAGAAGAAGTTACCATGTAAACGTCAGCTTGCTGTCATTTCATATCTTTGTAAGTAATTCAATCCAAGTGCAGAAATTAAGACTGAAGTTGGAACTTATGTTTGCCTCCTAAGAACATACACTTCAGACCAAGTTCCTCACACACCAAAGGTGTTAAGCACGTTTATTTAGCAAGCAGATGCAGTGATTTTAAAAGTTGTGTTATTGCCAGAGCACCCAAGGAGAGTTGGTGTGAATCATGTGCATGTATATTTGTTTTGGTGCAAAGTCCGGTGGCTTTTGAAGGTGAGTTTAAAGCTAAACTGGTTTGGGTTTGGGTTTGTTTTTTTTTTGTTTTTTTTTTTTTTAACTGAGGCAATTAAAGGGAAAGTACAGGTTGCGTGCTGCTTTCAGAGCGGTAGCACGTGGTGGGCAGGTAGGATACGCACCAGGCGGCACTGGTACTTTGTAGCCACTCCAGTGCTTTTTCCAGAGCTCATCTACTCACAGTTTTGCACTCCTCCAAGATCATTAACACAAGCAGTTTCTTCTCCTCTTTGCTTGTACTACTCCAAGTACAGGTATAGGAAGTCCCTGAGATTAACCCCACCCACCCTCAGAGAAAGGGCAAGTACTTGTCTCATACAATCAAGTAAAAATTTTGAGTTTGGGTTCTAGGGTGTGTAAATCTGAGACTTACTCAAAGCAATTAGCTGAGTAACTATTCAGCTTAAATTGTTTTCCTACCCTGTTTCCAGGCCATGACTAACACCCACTGTGCTACACCCAGTCTTTTCCAGTATTCACAACTGAGCCTATGCTTGAACTGCCTTTTATGAAGAACAATCATATATTTAATTTCTGGGCTCTCTGCTCAATCAATTGCATATCTTCAAGTCAGATTTTTAAACAAAAGCAACACACATACAGTCAGGCTGATGCTTTTCAGGTACCAGTTTTTCCTTCACACTTTGTCCGGCCGTGTTCTCTTTCAAGTATTTCTCGCTAACCTTCGCACTGGTCAGCTTTGCTGTGTGACTGTGAACCACTCATAACTAAGTCCTAGCTAGATATTGTTAAAGCAAGACTGTACTTTTAAAATTTTTTCAAGTGTCTGATAAAAACAATTTGCAAACAAGACATTAAATGGCAGAAAAAGTAAACAGGAGAGGGAGGTCGGAAGAGCTCTGAAAACACACGCAGGTTTGCTGACGTATTAACAAGCTTGTTACTTGCTAGAAATTGAGGGAAGGTTGATCTCGGGCCGGTAGCAGAAAGGCCACAGTTTTCTGATCCTGTGGCCTCAGAAACATCCCAACACCCAGTTCCACCTTTTTTTGCCCTCATGCAGTACTGCGCTACCCCTCCATTTTCCCAGCTCCGGCTCCTCGCAGGGCCATGCTGTGAACTGGATCAGGGGACCTGTGCAGCTGAAAAATACTAAAAGCAGCGGGAAATAAAAATTTTTTCCTGATCTAATTGACGGCACAGGCCTGTCCTGCCCCCCTCCCCCCCGCCCTCGTCCTCGGGAGGTGGCGTGCTGCGATGCAGGAGCACTGGCAGTGTTCCTTCCATGTGCATTACATCTGAAATAGGCCTAGCATCAAACCACAGTTGAACCTGACCAAAGAAACAGAGAAGGGAACTGTAGTGAGCGATCAGGGGATAAGGAAAGACAGTAAAGGGCTTATTGTAGTTAGAAGGCGACTACAGGGAATCCGGGAAAAGAAGGTCATTTTCAGCCAGATCACGAGGAGCAAAACCAGAAGATGTCTGTAGGACTGGAGCACGGGCAAGTCCTGGTTGGTTGTTTGGACGTGAGGAATGTAAGCAGTGGCAGGAGCCGTAAGACTGAGCCGCCTGAGCCTGGCGAACTGGGAAAGGACGTCATTTCAGCAACACGAAAGCCTCAACCACTAACACTGTATTTATCCAAACCGTAAAGAACAATTTTAAATAAGAAGAGGTTACGGAGCTGTGTTTAGCTGGAAGATCTGTGTGGGAGAGGGGGTGGATACCTTTGGACTTTGTTAATAATTAAGTGGAGGAGTGTGTTAAAGCCTATGGAATGGATAGCATGGTAGTAAAAATACCGTGACTCACTGAAGCTGGAGGTTAGCAAACAGGCAGAAGTAAACAAAATTGCACATGACAGATCCTTGTGCAGTTAGACCTGTCTCTCTTTAGTGAAACTGTGCCTGAAATGCTTCACTCATTTCTGGAAAACTCATGGAAATAATTTGATAGTGAAACTGCAAGAAATAAAAAATGTTGCGTTCAGAGCTGGAAGCAAATCCAGCATGTTTTCCAAAGCTTTCCAAATAATATTTGCAATATTCAGCGTATTTTCCAAACACTTTTTTCGTATAATAATCCCTGAGCTAATGTCTTTCCTGTTAGAAAAAAAAAATACACAAAGAAACCTTCTTTTCTCAGATCTTTTCACTCACTCCAAATGCAGTGAGAGCCAGACTAAGAATTTGGATATATGGTTTAAAAAAGGCAACAGCAAGGACTTCTATAAGCAGCAGCAGGCCTTTGAAGTCTGCTTTTCTGTGTACTAGTGTCACCAGATGTTTAGTTTTTAACCGAGTTATTTTAAAGGGCTTCCCCCATTTTTTTTTTAATTATTATTAATTTTGCACCAATTAATTCCCTTCCTTTCTCCCTTTTTACCTCCTGTTTATGGCTTGAGGTAACATTCAACCTGCTGCTACATTTGGCTCTAGAAACTGGCAGACAAAATTCCGAATGTTTGAAAGTAAAGCAGCAGATATTCAAAAGCTGGTCTCCTGCCAGCTGCCCACCTCTCAGGCTTCGCATACGCTTGTTCTCTGGGTTCCCTGCTTCGACAGCCATAGCTGGAGACCCCAAAGGTTCCCACGTCTCCGAGAAACACCGACAACAGGACCAAGTGGATTACGGATGCTGTTCCACAGTAAGCATCACCCAGGAGTGTTTAATTAGAGCTATATCACAGAGTTTTGCATCCATTTTGAATCACGCTCCCTGTTTCCAGTTCCTTTGATTAGCTAACTCATCTGCGTGTAACTCTGCAAATATTTGCTAAAGAACACAAAATATCTGCTGTTTATCCTGGGGTTCAGCATTACAAATGTTTGTTTAATGTCCAGACTAGGATTTTCAAATGTATCTGATAGCTCAGTACACCTCCAATTCATTTCTATTTAATATGGAAAGAAAAAAAATAATCTTGTTTGTATACCTACCCTATGTGTCTCGTCTCGAAACATTTACATTCTGGGAGTTTACCTGTTGAAGCTATGTAAAAGATAAAGTGCCCTGTGACTCTCCCACATGTCAGCAGGTTTGTCATATCTCTCTCGCTCTCTCACCGCTTCCCCCCCCTGCCCAAAAAGTAAAAAAGAAAAAAAGCGCCTTTAGTGTTTGATGCAACATACACAGAACGAGCTACCTGTGCCACTGAAAGAATCGGGTGAAGGGAAGGCACTGTTATGTTATTATAGGGTAAACAAGGCTAGATTAACCAAGGGTATGAGTGTGCTGACATCACCTAATTACTTGGTCACAGAATCACAAGTACTGTGTCTCCACTTCAGATTTTACAGTTAGATTAACTATTACATACTACTGTGCTCTAAGACAAGCGCTTTGGTCTAAGTAAAAACAAACCCAAGCCTTTTTTTTTTTTTTGACCCAGTAAAACTCTAAATACAACACAAAGTGAAGATGCATCTTTTTTCTTATTAAGGGTAATGCCATAGGCTAATTTTAGGACTGGAAACTGAGTCAGGAAGAAATCTTCAAACCAAGGGGTCGCAGGCTGCAGACCTGTAGTTTATGATGTTCTGGCAGCAGCGGTGTCTTTTGGGATAATGTCAAGGTAGCTATTCAGCATCACTGAAACAGAAAATCCCATTCCCCTCTCCTAACCCTTCCTTTAGGCACGGGCTTCACCATTTACCTTCTTTGGGCTTTGGTATTTTTCAAACCAAAATGTGACTCACTAACCTGCCAAAATGACTGGATAGTTTTTTGAAGGTTAGTGAGCTGAGTTGAGCTGAGGTGACTCAGCCAGGAGCCACCGAACAGCAGAACAGGCACAAGGGCGAGGAGAGGACCTCAGATGAAGGCAGGAGGAAGTGAGATCTTCCCCCTTGCAGCTGTAAGGTATTACATCAGCTCAGTTGTTAAACCACACCTTGGAAGAAAGTGGTAAAGGCCACTCACTTTGGATATTTAAAAGTAGATCAAGGAGCGGTTGAAATCACTATTGGGTCATTTGGTTTCCCACAGCACCAATATTAGTTTCATTCCTCTTTTCTTCCCCCCTACCTTCAAACCCCTTGACTGGGGCAATGCCCCTCTTAGTATCCACTGTGGTCTTTAGATCAGTCCTTAAAACCTATTCAATTTGCAAATTTTTATATTTTTTTAATTGGCTAACTCTTCATTGACTGCTATCAGCATAATTATACTACAGTTCTTTCTCCCATTTACCTGAGTATTCAGTTCTTCGGGGCAAAATCTTATTTCACTTAATTTTGCTAAAGATCCTAAGGCAGTTTAACGACTGTCATTTGCTCTTAGAAAAAAGACAGAGATGCAAATCAGTCATTATCCTACTATCCATCCCATGAACTATATACAGGAAAATATGTATTATTAAGTAAATAAAGGTGAATTATACATTTTTAAAAAAAATCAGCATGGAATACTGGCATCAAAATGTACTTAATCCAAACCTAATTAATGTCCAATTAAAAATAAAATAATAATATAATGCTGATTTTGGGTTCTTTTTACTTTGTAATTCCAAGAAGAACCCATTTGGAACAACTATCCCTCTCCTTTTTGTTATTTTTTCTGTTTCTAGATCTTACACTGTTTTTTTTTCACTCCAGAAACTTTACAGCTGGTATATATATTACACTAATGATGCTTCGATTTTGAAATCTACCTACAGATGTTAAATTAATCTAGTCAGATTTTAGTTACCTTTGAGACCTAGCTGCAATGTTTTCTTCTGGAAGGTATTCACATTTTATTTGTCTCCGTGGTTTGTGAGGCTAGTCAGGCTATCTTTGGATAAATTATGGTTGATTTTGTGTTTTTCTCAGCTATTCATTCACATCCGTAACTTTGAAAGATGTGTATTGTACTCTTGGAGAATGTACTTTGAAATCAGTTTTAGATTTGGTTGCTGATCTGGTGGCCCTGCTTTTCTCTTCTGTAAACAATGTTAAATAGTGACCGACAGGCCCAAGTCCAGCAAGGCTGTTCACTAAACAGCCTCCAGGCAGAGTTCCTCCGCAGTGAAAGGACAAACCCTGCATTAAGAGAGACGTCTGTTAATGCAAACGTATGGAAATCCATACTGAATGCTTCTTGCAACATACATTTGTTTGCAGCTTTCTGAATTTGGGTAGCTGAACTGGATACCGTTCCAGAGAGAAACAGCAGGCTGTACCCAGAGCAGCCTGTACCTGATACGAGGTTTCCGATAAGCTCCTGGATACCAAAAAGATTATTGAGCAAATATGTTCGATATAGTAGTCTACTATTTTATATTATTTTTCCATTCCTGATCACAAGTCATCATAAGGCTTGTAAAAATTAGGTAATTTATTGCTCTAGCAGAATTAAAACTTACTTTAAAAAAATACTTATGTGCCTTAGGAAAATAAAAACCAAACCCACCACTTTTGTTCGCTGGATTAATCACTTGGAGCAATGTGCTAAATACACTGAGCCGTTCTTTTTGTGGAACGCGAGGATCAAGCCTTCGTTCTTGGCAGCCGCGTCCTTCATGCCGTGCATACTGTAACCCACTGTTGTTATTTTTTATTCATCACGGGAGAGCAGAGTGCTTTACAGCAAATAAAGGGAGAGCTCTCCCGAAGGAGCCTATGCTACAGCAGGAGGTAACACCCAGGAAGAGCGGGGGAACATGGGGGTCACAGTAAAGGTCACGATGAAAGCTTGTCATAACAAAACGTATGTTTTGTTAACGCTGTTTTGGACTTAGCGTGCTTCATTGATTTTTATGGGTGGTATTCAGATTGAGGCTCAGGAGTGGGAAGCTGGTATTAAAAAAAAAGCAAAATTAATGTACTGCTGAGACCTACCAGATGCAGGTGGAGGAAAGAAACAGAGACCTTCAAGCTGTATTTTGTTGACAGTGAAGAACTGTGAGTGGAGCCTGCAGGCAGGCTATCGACGATTCTGCACTTTACTCTCTGTTAGCACCATCCAACCTGCCCATCCCATGCCCTCTGAGCACCTGGGCAAAATCACTAGGTTTCACCTCATTTCTGAGGAGTTCTGTGAGATAAAAGCTGTGATTATTTTTGCCTTGCGAGATTCATCAGTGTAGAAGAGAATCAAAACCAGAAAATTATTTAAAAAAACCCCATCAAACAGCAAAATTTCATTCTCATCTGCCTCCCATATCATTACCAAAAAGTATCAGTGGCCAACACAGCAAAACTACAGCCTAGAAGACAGCTGATGGGAGGTCAGTTCGCATGCAGACTGCATAACAAAGACAGTTATAATGCCTGTCTCAGGGGTAGCACACATGGATGCACACATTTCTTGTATATATTCACCTTTTATTGACATGCCTCCAAAAGACTGTGCCAGAACGTGGAGAGAGATAAAAGCAGAAGCAGAGAACACGTTTTATACTAACCTTTCCAGTATTAAATGGATTAACAAAGCATTGCTTTTCAGAAAAAAAAAAAGAAAAAAGAAAAAAAAACCTATCTGCAGTGGCTTAGCTTTACGAAGTGCAGTCATCTACTGTTAATAAAGTTATTCTTCCTGTTTGCCAGTATGCACAGAAATCGTGCACTGCTCCAGCTCAGAAGCGTATAGTCAGTGTACAGTCATCATCACAACATCGCTTTTAAGATCTGAGCCCTGCAGAAAACAGCAGAGCTTGCCGAGAACGCTGACAGGTCGTACTCACGAGCTGTTCAAGCCATTCCTCTAAACACCAGTCAAAGTGAATTTAGCTACTGCAGGTTTTTCAAGGACTGTATGTACGGTATAATTCAAAAAAACACAAAAACCCAAAAAGCTTTTGTGTTGACCTCAGGCAAAACACATTCAGACCCCACGTGAGACAGTGCACACTGAAGCCCCAACGGGTCTGTAAACACATCTTTTTCAGCGCACCAAAAGAAACCGTATTGTAACATACTGCCGTAAGCACGCTGCCGCTCCTCTCCACAGCACCTCGCGGCTGCACAGAACAGGAGCTATGAATGCCCTGTTAATTAGGATATGTAGCTTCTCTTTACCCGATATGCACTAGGCTGTACCTTCTGCTGCTTTTCAGAAACTCACAGCTTTTAGGTATCACTCTTTCCAGTTCAACTTGTCGTGCTTACCTATTGCATGGACTGTGTTTAGCAACTGCAATTCTTTCATATTCTCCTCTGTATTATTACTGTTTTCCTTGTCCTGGCACCATAAATGAGGTGGCTTTTTGCCAAGTTCAGAGCACAGAAAGAAAAGTGACTTTCTTGTTCTTACTGGTCTTCTGCGTGGATACAGAGAAGATGTTGGTACTGTTAAGAAACAAATGGAAAAGTTGTCCCTGAGGATAAGCATTTCTTGTTATAACAGTTCAGCATCAGGTGCATCTGAAGCTAGGAAAATCTACTATTTAAAAAAACAAACAGAACAAACACCAAAAAAACCAGTAAAAGCCACGTACAATATGTATTGTAGAGAGGTCAGGCCTGACAGAATAGAATAGAATCACAGAATCATTAAGGTTGGAAGAGACCTCAAGGATCATCTAGTCCAACCGTCCCCCCACCACCTATTACCCACTAAACCATGTCCCTAAGTACCACATCCAACCTTTCCTTAAACACCCGCAGGGACGGTGACTCCACCACCTCCCTGGGCAACCCATTCCAATGCCTGACCACCCTTTCCGAGAAGAAATTTCTCCTCATCTCCAACCTGAACCTCCCCTGGCGCAACTTGCAGCCGTTCCCCCTTGTCCTGTCACTAGTTATCTGCGAGAAGAGGCCGACCCCCAGCTCACCACAACTTCCTTTCAGGTAGTTGTAGAGGGCAATAAGGTCTGCCCTGAGCCTCCTCTTCTCCAGACTAAACAGTCCCAGTTCCCTCAGCCGCTCCTCATAAGACCTGTGCGCCAGCCCCTTCACCAGTTTCGTTGCCCTTCTCTGGACACGCTCCAGGGCCTCGATGTCTTTCTTGTGGTGAGGGGCCCAAAACTGGACACAGCACTCGAGGTGCGGCCTCACCAGGGCTGAGTACAGGGAGACGATCACCTCCCTGCTCCTGCTGGCTACACTATTCTTGATGACAAACTAGTGGGAATTTGATATAAAGAGTGGTATTTTAGAATGACTTTTTAACATTCAACATGTTTATACAACTTTTCTGCAAGCACCACCTGCACGAAATGAAGATGAGCACCTATCTGCCAAAATTATATTCAGATTTGCTGGAAAGCACACCATGGCTTTTAAATTTAATAGAACCAGTTTCCTCTCGTTTGAGAATATTTCTCTTGCATTTGTCTTACAGTATTATAAGAACACAAATAGGTGATTTCTCATAAACTAACTTTTTTTAAAAAAATCCAAACAATACTAGGAATAGCAAAGAATACTACCCCCCCCCCGAAATTCTTTAAACCTAAAATTGAAATATTTTCTATTTAAATTACTCCTTGGTAGGAACAAAACATTGCGGTCTCTCCTCTGAGACTGTTCTCAGAAGCAGACAAAGTTTTATGGCACAAACAGCAGAATCTGAGCAACTTAGTCATCAAAACCACTAAAGTAAACCCTAAAAGCAGTTTTAGCAAACCATAAAGTAGTATCCAACAGTACTCTGTGAATAGTTTCGTATAACAGCAGCCGGCTTAAAATAGTAACAGGACAATTGTGCCATCCTCTAAAATAATGATTCTGTCATAACAAAAATATTTGCATGAAGTAAACGGACATTGAGTAACTGCGGACTTTTGTACTGGTGATTACGTTGCATCAAGCCATGTGAAAAACAAGGTGGAGAGATTAGAAAAAAAATGGACATAAAATGACTTGCAGCCTTTTTCTATTTGGCTGCTTATAATAATATCCATTTATCCTCTGAAGAAGGACAAAAAGAGTTACTGCTACTACCAAAAATTCTTCCCCCCAAAAAAACCTCAGCCCCTCAAAACCCCAAACAAACTTGTAGCACCACAGTTCTTCCTTATTCCTAAACCATTTGACTGGTACTCCAAGCTTTGTGATTTTTGTTCATTCTTCTGAACTCATCAAAGAGACTTCAGTAGCAAAGAAATCCAAAATTCATCTCTGATATTGTTTGCAGTTTTTTAAATCAGGCCAGATCCTCAAAAATGTTCTGAACCTAAGTGCATTTCCCTGAATCATAACCCTCAGAAGAAACATGGAGCGTATCTGTCTCTTGGGGCAGACTAACATGCCCCAACACAAAGAAATTTAGGCTACAGTCTACCCATGTTTAGACCCTGAAGTTGGAGCCATGTGAATTTAACATCTTGATTCAGTTTCTGCAATTTAAAAACAAACTATGCATTCCTTTCCTTCCCTTCCCTCTGCTCTCTTGGGAACTGTAACTCCAGGAAATTACCATCTCCAGGTGGTTTCTGCTTTTTTGTTGTTGTTATGGGTTTTGTTTGTTTTTTGTTTTCTTTTAAATGAACAAGGCTGAACACCTCTAACAAAATTCACAATTCACCTGTGAATATGGTTGATTTTACAGCTGTCTCTAGAGCCCACTGATGGCAGAGATTTGGTGAATATCAAGGCTTTCTGAATACTCACTGTATTGTTTCTTTTATGAGTGCAGTTCCATTTAATGCTCCAAAAGAAAAGCCAGCCTTTCTAATAGATGCAATATTGAATCAAATAATCATGTCGGACCTTCTCTTTCTTGCAGAGCCATGCAAAATGCTTTTTTCCTCACTGTAAAACACTAGTGCAATTACAGAAATCCTCTTACCAAGTGAAAAGAAGTTTTAAAACATAATCATGTAACTCAGATGGATCTTGAGCCATCAAGGGAAGCGGATGTCTATATTCCCTTGTGTCATGATGGCTAACAGCACGATAACAGGTTTACCTTTTTACTACTGGTAATCTGAACGAGGTATCAAAAACCCCCCTGAGCTCTAGAGCAGCCCTGAGGTCAGACAGATGCTGTGATGAAGGTTTTAAAAAATACATATATATTGGGTTTACAAATAGCTTCTGAAGTGGCCTGTATTTCTGAGAAAAGCGCAACTTGTGGAATTATGGTCTTGAAAATTATAAAAGTTTGTTTTCATTTTTGGTCTATGACTTTCCACAGTAATTCCAGTATGTCTTTCATTGTTCTGGAGCTTGATTCCCTATCAATTGAAATGAACACCAATCAGGAGAAAGACTAGGAAAGAGAAGGTAACTGTCTTGAGAAGAGATTAAGGCCCTTTAAAAGTTAGCTGCCAGGTGTTTAATCAATTATTGTGATTATCTAATTGATAATAAAGTTGAATCTCTCTGAAATTCGACATCAACACACTTTGAGTTTTTCAGCGATGAAATTTATACCATCCCTCAACAAGGGAAGATTCTAAAACATTGCATTGAAGGTCCCTTGCAATTTTGCATGGAAGTACAGAGTTGAATCACAAATTGAAATTATGTATTTCCAACGCACCTAGAAAATGTGCTCCAGGACACATATAACGATTGCTGTTCCTGTCACAGAAATCTTTGTACGAGTGCTTACTGCATTCTGAAAGAGGTACTGAAGGAAGGAGTAAGCTTGGAAGATCATCTCTGTACCGTTTACACAAGATAGTCTGTGTATCAGGTGGAATAAGTTTAAAGAGAAGCTGGATTCTCTCCAGATTTTCCTGGGGAAAAGTGTCTCCAGTGAAAAGCCAGCAAAACCAGAAGTTCAAAGCACTGGAACCGTAGCACTGCTTGGGGCTGATTAGCACACATCCAAAGGGCTGAATCTAGATAGCCTAGAGCGCTGTTGTTTTTTTTTAAACTACTGAATGTTTTTTTGACGAAATATTGAACCTGACTGTTTTATTTTACAAGGGATGGATAGCAAAGACCATTTTTTAATCTCTTCTATAAAAAGCAAAAACACCCCTACTTCTGCTTAGAACAATGGAAGAGGGGCACATCATGAAAATGGTTTCATGAAAGAGAAGGTTAAGTGAGGAGTTTCTTTCCTTTTGCTGAGCTGTTTTGGTCCTTTAAGAAAGGACCTTTAATCAGTTGGCTGTGGTCTGCATGTGTTTCCAAGCGACTGTACGGCCAGTTACTAAATACCTGTTGCATGCTATCGCATGGCATCACCACAAGATCATGTAATGAGTATTCCTATGGAGACATGGTGTTGGGAGTGCAACAGCATAGGTGGAGTTCTGCAGAGCTAGATACAATTGCAGAGATGTCACCTCCTTGTGCTGTTTTAGTTAATTGATTTAAGTAACATCTTATTGTAACAAATTAAGTTCTTGATTTATCTTAGGCACTCCTGAGCCTTGCTCAGCAAATCACTATGTTATGATCATGTATAAAAATATATGCATATTCATGGTCTGTGAAAAGATTATCTATTTGGACCTGGAATGATTGTTTTATTCATGTTAGTCTGTATGAATATTCACTGCATTCATTGGGAAAGCCTATACCCAATAAACTTTTTACATTCTTCATATTTTTATACAAGGCAGTATTACCGATAGTCTAGTTAATAAGGAGCTTGGGAGCAAGCTGGAAAAATTAATGACTTACTTTGGTAGGACTATTTCTATACATACACACATTGTATGTGTGCTGGAAAACAAAGAAAGCCTGACTTCCCATGCATTTTGTGTGATGGGAACATCAGCTGGTCATCTCCTCTCCCCTAGTTCCTTTAGCTCTGTGTCCTTTGTTTTCAGCCGTACTGAATGGTACTTCGCCAGCATCCCTCATTTCATGGCAAAGTACCTGATTTGTTCTTATTCTCGTGCTGCCTGTCCAGCTGGCTACTCACTTTTGCAGGTGATTTGTGAGGACTTGATTTCCTTGAATCTAATATCCCCCTGGCAATTTTGGTTTACGTCGGGCTGTGGTGTCTATGTTGCTAGGTCCACATCACCTCACTGTTCACCTACCAGAACTCAGTCTACCTGCAAAGGACAGGAGTTTCTGTCACTAAATGAGAAGCATATTCATCTATTTTTTGGCTTGTACAAATTACTGTAAAAAAAACCTGCTGTACATGATTCAAAAAGTACAAATCCTGCATCTAACAACTATTTTCATCACCATTACTAATGTGCAAACTATAACTTCTCCATTATTTTTGGTACAGCAACCACTCAAATCAATGAATGGTTCTTTGTGCATTGGGAATCACAGAATCACCGAATGTCCTGACTTGGAAGGGACTCATAAGGATCACCGAGTTGAACTCCTGGCTCCACACGGGACCAGCCCAATCAGAACCGATGACTGAGAGCATCGTCCAGACGCTTCTTGAACTCAGCCAAGCTCGGTGCTGTGACCACTTCCCTGGGGAGCTTGTTCCAGTGCCCCACCACACTCTGGGTGAAGAACCTTTACCTGATCTCCAATCTAACCCTCTCCTGGCTTCATGCCATTCCCTCAGGTTCTATCGCTGGGCACCAGAGGGAGGAGATCAGCGCCTGCCCCTTCGCTCCGCCTGGTGAGGAAGCTGTAGGCCACCATAAGGTCTGCCCTCAGTCTCCTCTTCTCCAGGCTGAACAAGCCAAGGGACTTCAGCCTCTCCTCACACGGCTTCCCCTCTAGACCCTTCACCATCTTTGTTGCCCTCCTTTGGACCCTCTCCAATACCTTTATGTCCTTTCTATACTGTGGCACCCAAAACTGCACCCAGTACTCAAGGTGAGGCCGCACCAGGGGAGTGTAGAGTGGGACAATCCTGTCCCTAGACCTGCTGACAATGCCGTGCTCGATGCACCCCAGGACACAGCCTTCCTGGCAGCCTGGGCACACTGTTGGCTCATGTTCAACTTGCTGTTGACCAAGACTCCCAAGTCCCTCTAAGCATGGCTGCTCTCCAGCATCTCATCCCCCAGTCTGTACAGCCAGGGCTGCCCCTTCCCAGGCGCAGGATCCGGTACTTGCTCTTGTTAAACTTCATGCGGTTGGTGATTGCCCATTTCATCTTTGTACATAAACACAATATCTACAATATCTCCCACAAAATTTTACCAAGTTCCAGGAAGACTGCTAGAAAATTTAATAGTGTAGGTTAGTCTGGAGTTTTTTTGAGGATACCAAACAGGTACAAATTACAGAGACTTTCAGTGGAAATCAAACTCTACAAATTTCTCAAACTAAATTTTAAGTGTTCTGATTTTTAATCTGCATATAAATACGTAAGAGAATAATTTTAGGCAGTTTGCAGTGATGCTATTTTCAAACTGTACAGCACTAATGGTTATTAATGACAGTAAGAGAATGATAAACATCTGACCTCTAGTGGCAGCTCTCTCACAAATAACTGCAAAGCACACTTGATGTGGAAGAAAGGAGGGACCTGAAAAGGGGAGAAAAGGTGGTTATAGAGTAAGCTGGAATTGTGGAACTTGAACTTTCATTAATTGCTTTGTTAGTTTTTGTTTAATTATCTTTACAATAGAGATGCAGTTCAGAATCCAGGGTATTTTTGCTTCTGAAACTTTTATCCATGAATTTTCAGAGTTTATTACTCTAAGAAGCTTGTGTGCAGTCTTCCAAAAAGAGGTTTTTCCAATAGAAATACAGTAATATTCTAACAGGCTTTATATCTTCATATAGGAAGTTTGTCGCTTTGGGTTTTTCCCCTCTGTGCACACATAGTTACTCAACAGGCACATTTGGATCCTCATTAGACTTCATTCCTTCTCCTCAACTGACACATAACATTTCCCCAGTGAAAATACATACTTCACTATCAGCACTCTGTACATCAAAGCTTTCATTCCTATTGGGCTAAAAATACAGATGCTATTCCATAAACAAAGGTCATAACCTTTCTAATCAAGTGGTTAACCCAAATATTAAATCCCCTCCATGAGAAACAACAGTCTTGTGCTAAACCCCTGTAGGGTTAAATTTCAAAGCGCTGGTTTACACAAACTTTCTCCTAAGCCAAAAACATTATCTGCAAGTTAAGGTTAAACCTACTTTTCATTACAGCTTTGTGAAGCCTTCAGACCACTGATACAGTCTTTTTAATGTGATGGTGGCAAATCTGCAGGAGGACTGGTGCAATATCAGTTTCAAAGGGTCATTATTTTTTCAGTTGGAGTTAGAATAACTTACCCTTATTTCCTGAAGCCAGAATGAAAATGAAATTACAGACGACTCAAATAATTTTGTACGTTAAGAACAAGTTGATACAGCTATATGAAGATACAATTTCTGTAAAAACAGCCATGATAGTAAATATTTTAGGCCATTTAAATGATCAGATTAATAGGGGTAAATTTGTGTTTTCCTTATGGCTGACAAGAGCTAATTTGAGAAGGGCATAGACCAAGTACCATGTTGTGTAATTTTAATGTTTCTCATAAAAAAACAGTTAAATTATCATAGTTATATTTAAACATCCTTTTATGTTTGTCCTATTTATGTTTTCTGTGTAATAGAAAAAAATCTGTAATATTTTTAATCTAGAAGCCTCTGAGAATCAGATTTTTCTTCTGTTGAGACTAGTTCAAAATCTCCTTCCTTAACTTCAAGGTGCTTTGGCACAAGCCCAAGATACCCAATGGCTTGTCCTACACAAGATGTCAAAGTGAATTAACCAAAAAAGATGCGAATGTAAAGTGAATATAACTCAAGCATATATAATTTCTCCATGGACACTCATTTAGGAGTCAGCTGGCCATAATTACCATAACTCAATTCATGCTCAAAGTGAATTAAACTGAAGTGAACTAATGGTTTATCAACATGGGAGAGACACTGTACAATAAGCTGAGTGTAAATTCACAATTCATCAGCTACTTTGCTCTGACTGCCCTTGTGGAAATACAGCATGCCCTCAAGGTGCCTTTGTATGAGGTAACTTTTTTTTTTTTGGGGGGGGGGGGGGGGAAAGCTATATATGGAAGTGTAAGCTGATTGATAGCAGGTGCAGAAGTGATTGTGTTTCAATGGTGCTACGTGTAGAAAGAAGGTCAGCGTATATCATCTGTGCAGTTGGAGTTTCTCTACCGTTTTGTGACCATAATGGCACTTTCTATGCGCTGGGGTCTATTTTGAACTGGAGAAAGTTGAGCAGCATTTTTGGTGTTTCCATAGCGGGGAAACAGGCAGCAGACTAGTACCGAGTACCTGGTGTACCATCAATTCGTATTTTTATTCGCTGTTCAGTAACTTTACCGTGTAGGAGTGTAGAGAAGCCTTAACCATTTCTGAATGAAACCATCCAAAAGCAGTTCCGTACTTTAAATTTACACGTTTACCCAGCTTGGTTTAACTTTACTGAGTATGCCAGTATGCATTTTTCCCTACCTGATTTCCTACGTTTCTTTATTAGTTAGATTTAATGGCATTTTCTGTTAGCATAAACAAAGCAAAGCAACAAGATATACAAAAAAATATCCCTACTTGCAGTACCTCCTTTAAATTTAATCAGCATCATCAGGCAGTCCCTGACATTATTATCCAGTTATGAAAACATCCCTGGCCCTATTCATTCAGCCACTTCTGCTCATTTTTCCAGGCGCAGAAAGTCTGCGCCGTAGCATGCGTTGTCAGATTTGGAGTCCTTCCAGTACCTGATGAGCATATTAACAGTGCTCCCATTCATAGACGAGAGCCTGCCAGTTCTATCTAATTTTAGTTAAGTTGCTATATATAGTTAGATCACTGTGTTTTCTCTTGTGAAAGCCTTGCAACTGCTAGGCACGGAGGGAATATATTTTTGTGCTGTTTTAGTTGGCACACAAAAAGTTCACAGTTGTAATTTACCTAAGTCCAAAATGCTCTGCAGTCCTCCCAAAGTAACAGCGATGCTCCATGTAATGATTTACAGCAACAACATGGTGCAGCAGTTGGCCACTTGTTTCTCAGCCCACCGAGGTGCTTACTGTGCCAATAGTATAGGTGAACCAGATGTCAGATGATAGTACAAAACCATGGTCTTTGCTAAATATTACGAAGTACAGAAAGGTTACAGAAAGGTTTCAAGGCCCCAAGGATGGGGGAGAAGGGGCAAAAGAAGAATTTGGGGTTGGATATCTCTATGCTCTAACATCTGTAATACGAGTCAATTGAACCAAATTCTCTGTGTCTTGCTTCAGTGTGTGAGAAGGAGCATATTAATCACAGCAGCAGTAACGCCCACCTCTTCACCACAGCATTTTGTGAGAATTTAGTCACTAACTTCCAAGTAGCATTAAATGCCAAGAAATGTTATGGGGAAGAGATTCTCTCTGCTGTAGACTTGGTGGTCAAGTTTAGAGATATAGGTTGTTACAACTTAGGCATTTCATTAATATACCAAGAGTTTATGTTCCACTGTGTATATATGTAGATATGTGTGAGTGTATATATACAGGAAACTGAGAGACAGCTGAGAGGAAATCAACATTACAGTTCATTTTATCTTGCAGCAAAACATGTTTATGAAAAGTGAGCACTTTGAAACTATTTCATTTAGAAATACAGTGTTCAAATCCTATATAGTATAGTGCTGCAAATCTGTAAAATGATCCTTCGGCAAACAGAAGTTGGCCTCTTCCAGTTAAAAAGACACTTCATTACACATTTTACTAATTGGCAATTTGTTTCCAGTTTTGTTGACATGACAGAATAGTGCATAAAAAGTTACATTTACTTTTTGTAACTAGAAATTGGGGTTCTTTTCATCTTGGAATTTCAAAATGAATTCTGACCTCGGCAGAGGGAGGTTTGAGTCACAAAGTTTCAGTGAAGATTGGCAGGTTCTGGCTTCAAAACACCAGCAGCTGATAGTGTCAGCTCTTGTTTTGTTTCTACATAGGCTTCTTCTATTGGTAATATATGTCACCTGTATCTGTAAGTGATGCTTGCGGCAGTTGTTTAGTGTCCTTCTGATGTTGTATCTTGCTTATGTAGAATATGTATTCTGATTGTCTCTCATTCTTGCTCCAACAGCCATGAAGACTTAGAGGTTGGAACAGATACAACTATGAGAGTCACAGAAAGTCAGAAAATAATCTTTGTATTCATCAATATTAATTGCATTCTGTTTCCTAGATAATAAGTTTATCACAACAGGAAAGGGGCATTGAACCATCAGAGATTTTGGTTCGGCTGAAATTCCTGTTTAGCCTGACTGGGATTAGGCCGAGGTAGAATTAAACTGGAACCAAACCAAAAAAGTAGTTGAAGAAAGAAAGAATGGTGTAAGTGTGTGGATAATGTGGTTCACAGGACAAAAAATATTTTTTTCTCTTATGAATTTGTAGCTGACAACTCCACATGATAAAGTCCATACCCACCAATCATGAGGTCACGGGCTGGCAGAGGACTGTCATTTCTCTAACTTGCAGAGGCAGAAATGTGTTTTAGCTGCACGGTTCTATCAGTAAGACTGTACGTCTCCCTCCCTCCCCCTGCAGCTGAGCACAGATGTTCCAGAAAAACGACTGGTTTGGATGTTATTGCAGAGGCAAGCTGCAGTGTTGCCTAATGAGAATTACAGGTAAAGCTGTAAGACAGCTTTAAAAAGGCCCTAGATTAACAAATATTTATATTAGTTTGAGCATGATTTATGGCAGATGAGGATGTTCCGTGTGTGTTACTGGCAGGCTAACATTGAGAAACCCCTGCAGCTGCAGGAGGATTTGGTTCCTTTTTTTTTTTTTTTAAGGGGCATGTGGAAAGAGCGGTGACGCAGCACACAGGAAGTAGAGGTGACGGCACTGGCTCAGGGCTGGGAGTCCGGAGGGTTTCAAGCGCTCGTGTCACAGGCAGAACCAAACATCTGCATGTCTGCATGGTGGGTAAAACACAGACACGTGTGTTCGACCAGCCCGTGGTTGGCATCGTACCTACGTCTCACTGCAGTCCTCAAAATCTTAAATGGGACCAAAAGGTGAGCAGCTTTTCTGCTGGGTGCCCACACCACAGTTTTCTCCTTGTGCGGGCTGGCAAACACCTCGGTCAGACCACAGCTACAGTTCCTCCGGCAGAAACCCACCCCTCCTCGCAGCCCGGTCACTCTTCTGGAGGCTGCTTCCTGGGCACATGCATTGCTTTTTCCTCTTCTCTCTCTCTCACGGCAATAGATTGCTAACCCTGTCCTATAATCACAAATCAAGATTATTTTTTCTTTTAACAGACTTATTTCCTAATGCTTCGATTTAGTCACTTCTGAGAATCTCCTCCAAGCACAGCTTTTCACAACCCGCCCCCACGCACACACCATTTGAGAGACTCATTCTTACCTCACAGGCTGTCAAAGTTTCCTCCTTGCACTACATCAAGCTAGTTTGTTTGTTTATCTTGTGTTCATTTGCAGTGTCTATTAAGCAAATTAATTATATTGTCCTTGTTTGCGTTACTGTATTTTATGTGTCTTTGCAGCTCTCCCAGAAAAAGCTGACACATTATTGCTGCTTTCATAAATTGTACTTTCTTCCACGTTTTCTTGCACCCCATGCAGACATTATGCAATTTTTCATCATTAGGCTCAGACCCAATGTGATTTCCCTTCATAAGTGTCTGTAAAGAAACCTAATACATCACCACCTGTTGCTCCACATCCTATAAAAGAGAATAAAAAAATTGTACGTGGTGACCAGCCATACACATTTCTTCTGCCACCGCCTGGTAGGTCGGGGCTGGGTTTTGCAAGCATGGAAAGGCAACGTCTCCATCCTTCTTGGATTTTATCTGGTGTCGGTACTCCTACTCATTCCAGGCATTTTGAGCACTGATATGTTTAATTACAATGACTTTATGGAACAGTTTTGAAATAATCGCCCAATATGAAATTGGTGACTTTCTCATACACCCGTGGTACTTGAACTGCTGGTCAATTTTCTTTTATGGAGAAGATCTGGATGATAGCGAGGCACGGCTTAAAACTTTGGGGAAGGTTTTTACTTATGTGCTGAAATAAGACATTTCCTCTACAGCTAACCATGGCCTTTTCTAGTTATTATAAGGTAAATCTTCCATCCTTCCTGTTCCTACCCCAACCCCTTATGCTTTAGGTCTATTTGAGCTCATTATTCACAAACCAAGAGCAGGAGAATCATTCTACAGATTTTTGACCGATGCTGCATCTCTAGAAATTTAGACTTTTATAGTAATAACTTTCCACTCTCTCTTATGGCACTGATTTTTGGATCTATAAACACTAGCATCTCTATCCAAAGTAAAAGAAAATTTGAAATACTGGAAGGACCCATGGCTCCACATCAAGGAATCTTGACAGCTTTCAATTTCTTGACAATCTTTAAATTTCCTTTTGCAAGTTCCTTGCTGCTGCAGTTTCCCTCTGCTGGTATGAGCCGAAGCAGTCACGTTTTTTTGTTCTCCCATACTTCTTAGGACTTTTTCTGATCAGTGGCAGCTAGCTGGCTGGTGGCTTCATCTATCCATCTTGTCTTTCTGAGCTGGCAGCATTGCAGCTGGGCTTCCTAATTTGCCCAGACACTGTGTAGCTGCCTTGAAGGTTTCATCTCCTCAATTCTATGTCACCTGTAAGCTTATGTTGGGAAGCTACTTCCTGTTAATTTAAATATTTTCAGAAAACTTCCAGCTCTTATTTAATATTAATTTGGTCTTTTAGATTTTTGTGAGACTCTCAGAGTTTATTCTCTTTAGCCCCAGCAGTTAATCAGCTTTCAAAATCTTGCATGTTGTTTCCATTGGGATGACTAACTGATAAAAATACATGTACTTTTTTTTTAAATATAATCCTCTTTATTTGCAAAGAATGTACTCGAAGTGCTGTTTTCCCAAAAAACACTTCTCTGCTTGCATTTCTGCTTCTGGTTTTTCTCTTGGACACACCCAGCTCCACCAAAACAAGGACCTGGCTCCCACTTCTGTTCTCAGAGCCAGGAGGTTTATTTTTGAGGCTTCAGCTCACAACCTACCCAATATTGCCATGCTGATTCGCAACTGTCATGGCAGCATCTACTATTTCAGCTTTCAGTAAACAAAGTGGATGGAAAGAGCTGTGATATCTACCAGTTTCAGTGAGGTTTGTGACTTCTTAAGGATCAAAGACACACTACTTCTAGGAGCTACCTACAGGGAGCTACCTACAGGCTCAAGCATAACAATTTATCACAGCTCTAAAATATGATGCACTGTGTTGGTACTAAACAAATGACCACAAAGAGTTAAAAGATGAGACCAAAAATAACTGTAATGCTTACAAGGTATTCAGCACCTTACTACTGTGCAGAGCATCACTAAATATCCCAAAAGCCAGCTCAGCAGACTACATCCTGGACTTGTTGCTTAAAGATCAGGAATTTTTGTTCTCCAAGCAGCATTTATCACTCCAGTCTGCACATGCAGGTTACCTAACAGCCACATCGGATGTCACTCTGCAGCCCCTTCCTCATCAGGGTCAAAGCCTACCTTTTCCATCTTGCCCACTCTCTCTTCACGAAGCACATTGTCATTTTAGACAAGGACTAATGTCAGTTCTCTAACATCTTTCCCAACCAAACTCATTATGCATTTTTTTCCATGAGCATCTAACTGCAGCTTTTAAGATTTCATGCTGTGTAATTCATTTGTGAATAAACTGTTCCCCTGAAAAGTTAAAATTAAACCAAGCAGCTTACAGCTTACATCAAAGCCAATACAAATAGGCCTCCATCAGGGACTGAAGGAAGCAGCTCGGGAACTCAGATCTTGGGGGAAAAGGAGCACAAAGTTGAAACAGAAATATTTAGAAGTGCCAAAAGGGAAAGTAACTCTTCTTTCAAAGAGCAGCTTTATATTAAGTCGGTAACACTTGCTGCAAAAGAGTTGAAACTTTGTATAAAGGCACTATTGTACATGGAAAACATGTTAAATAAATATGAAGCGAGGAAGGAAGATGTTAAGACAGATTCATATTGGGGGTTCATAAGCCATAACTAAAGTTTCACTGCTTTTCTTTATAATTTGTATGGCTTCTTTACAGATATTCTTAAATAATATTTTCTAACATTTTAGGTGTCTCAGTTTCTGTCTTTTGCCAGGGAGCTTCACATGCATCTCCCAGAATCTCACATGAGTCTAGCAGCTGAAGCTGTAACCCAGATTCCCAATGTTTGGAAGCTGAAGTCCTCGTTTTATATTTCTGATGCATCTATAGGTGTAATACTTCCACATCCTTGCTGTGATGACTGATGCCCTAGTCTGATCTTTCTCCAGCCACTCTTCAGATCCAGTTTATTTGAACTTACATGTGTTATATTAATCCAGTGTTTCATTTGTCATCCTTGCCATCTTTCATACACATACTGACAATTTTGACAATGTTGAAACATTATCTTTCTCAGCAGCTTCCGTGTTTCTCTCCGAGTCCTCTCTGCCAGTTCCCTCGTACTTACTTCCATCTTCAGTGAACATTTACACCTGCAAGTCAGTAACAGCGCTTCTAAAATCTCTTTTCCCCTGACTCTTTTTTCCATGACTCCCTCTTGCACATTAGGAAATTAAAAGCTTCAACAGCTGCTGAATATTGAATTGCAGGAGATCCTTCTGGCTCTCACTTGGCTTGCAGAATGTCACACACTGGAAAGTGTAGATATTGTTCGAGACAAACTCTCAGTTCGAAGACCAATTCAAATGGAGTTATTTTAAACTAATGTATACTCAGTTCACTAGATCATGTCCTGTTGAGCAGGAGGAATTTGCATTTTGAAAAACTCAAATTGGATTGATCAGGCTCAGCTTCAGAGTGTCTCCAGCATTAGATTTCTATCTCCTGACTAAGAGAACTTCTTCCACTACAGGTTCATTCTGCCATCCTCCCAGCTCTACTAATCATTTTTCCAACCTGATCATGTTGCACGTACGCAATCTCAGTTGCATTTTCGTCACCTGTTGAGTCATTCCCTACGTCCTCCCTTCCTCCTGCTTCTGATTTTCCATTTTCAGGATTCCCCGCTCCCTTAGGAGAAAACGGACAAGGATCATCATATTGGCTTTCATCTTATCTTGCCTTGTGGTACTTTTAGCCCACTAAACATTTGATTTAGCGTCAGGCAGGACACACTTCAGGGTATTAATTACCAACACCAATCCATTAGTGCATATCCAGACCTTATTCTGCTTGTTGGGAACTCCTGTTATGTAGTTAATCTGTGTTAGATAATGCAAATGTATAAATAGATGAATAAATATAAATACTTCAGTACACTGACTCTTGTTCAATCAGAAAAGGAATCTGTGAACACACAGGTAAAATTTTCTCCCAAAGATTTCCATCAAGTTTTGTTTTTTACAGCATATTGCTGTGGACTGAAAATTGGCATTTCCTGTGATATGGTTTGAACTCATTTCCCCTTGCTTTACTCTCCATGTTGCCCTGCCCTGCAGGACGACTGCCATGAATACGATGAAATAGGCAAAATTTGCTTTAAGGCCTATGCTTTAATGAAATAACTACTATCGAGGTTTCTTGGGGTCTCTTCTGTGTATTAGTATCTTGCAACAGGAGAGAGTTAATCCATGGTTCTGAACTTTTGTGACAGAAAGAAATTAATTCTGTATTCCCAAGCTGAGTTTTAGATGTTTTAAGGTGAAGACTTTACATTCTTTTATTCCACAAATTCGGAATTTTACTATTCCATATGAAAACAAACTTGAAGCACAGGTAAAGATAAATCTTTTAACTGTAGGCTGTATCTTTGGTTGCTTTGATTTGTGTATCACTACTGCAGTAAACGAGTTTCAGTTTTCCAACAGATACTCTAGAGGTTTTGATTTGCAGTGAGTTTTTCAGTTTTGTTTTAAAAGCCTCTCATTTATACCAAATGCAGTTGTCTCTTCTGGTTTAACAATAGCTGATTAGCACATGCCTAATTCAATAATCTTCTGGAGGTCTCTTAACACATCTATGAATGCAAGATATATCTTTATTCATGCAGCCAGCTACACGTTGGCAACAGATACATTACTGTGTTTCCTCAAGAACGTAAGAAAAGTTTTGGCTACAAAGACTCCAGAGTTCACTTTAGTTCGGCAGTGCATCAATACACTGCGTACCAGCCAAAACACCACAGGGATGTAAGTCAAAGGCCACTAAAAATAAAATTAATAGATTAATTTTTGCTCAAAGATATAAGGCATTGTGATTTGGTCCCCAATATACATGGCCTCTAATTTTTGAGTGCTAGCTAGAACTGTTTATTTCCTATTGTGTTTTGCCTCTGGAAAATTGCTTTAATATACTTTATGCCAGAACTCATTAGTGTCACATATTTAGGTGTCTCAGTTTCTGTCTTAGGAAAAAGTATTTTTTATTTTCTGAGAAAGCAAAAAAACAACTAAGGCTTGTATTATTCCCAAGTCCCATAACAGTTGTCACCCTCCTCCTTTTTCAGGTTCGGAAAAATCAGCGTCATAATATTGTTCGTCCAAAGTCACTCAAACTGCCAGTGTCTGCATGAACATACTGATTGGGTCAGCCAGTGTATATATAACTCTGCTCAGGACTCATTAGGCTACACCTGGCATTTAACGTCGACTTTTGGCCCTCCAACTCAAGACATTGTAAGATATCGAAAAACTGGAGAGGGTCCGTTGGAGGGCCACCAAGATGATTAGAGGGTTGAAGAACCTGGTATATGAAGAAAGGCTGAAGGACATGGATTTGTTCAGCCTGGAGAAGAAAAGGCTCAGGATGGATCTAGTCAGCATCTCTAACGCCCAAAGAAGGTAGTTGTAGAGAAGATGGAGATACTCACTTAAAAAGGATTCCCAGTGGTAAGAGAAGAGGCTGTAGGAAAAAGTGGCTTTAGGGGAAATTCCTTCTAGGTGTAAGAAAAAAATAATTCTTCAACCAAAGAACAACTGAGCATTGCAGTAGGCTTCCCAGAGAAGTGGTGGGACCTTCTTGATGGGAATATTCAAGACTTTGCTTGGCAATGCCCTGGATATCCTAATCTAAGGTGCTGTTTTCAACAGCACTTTGGACCAGATGTGAACCAACTACAGGGCTTATAGCACCACGTCCATCAAACAGCAGCAGTGCACAGGGGTACAGACAGAGAAGGGGTGAGTTTAGGCTGAAGTGTGTAGTGCTAGGATAGACTTAGGACACAAATCAACAAGAGACTGCATTTCATTTAATGTTTACAGAACACCTTGTTAAACTCTGCTAGCATGAGCAGAGCTTGTCTGGTGATAATGCATCAGCAAGACATTTTCTCAGAGCTGTCAAGCTTACTTAGCGCCAAAATATAATCTACTGCACTAGTGCTGTCGTACCCATTAACTGCCAAACACAGTTCCTCTTAAAGTTCAGCAATGCCTGGCTATTTAGAGCACAGAAAAATTATGCAGAGTCTCTTAAATTAGGCAAATAACTCAACAGCTGATACGTGAGGCATGTAAAGCAATGGGGGATCAATGCACTTAGTTAACAGAAAGTCTTTCTGTAGTGTGTGCACAGACACTCACTGGGTAGTATTAGTTGAGAGGCTTCTTAAGTGAAATTGAAGTCTAAATCATCCAGTGTCTCCAGGAAGAGGCCTATACATATTTCAGATGCAAGAGTGAGAGATTGCGTCAGCAGATTTATACATATCAGTTTGCTTTTAATTAACCTTTTTGCTTGGCTCTGGAGTCTGCAGCATTTATTGCAGCTAGGGAATTGTGGTTTACTACAGCCCGTGGTTGAGATTAAGTACGCTATGGAGTCAGAAGAGTGTTTACAAGCCTTTGTTTTTGATTCATGAGTATTTTCTGCTTGTAGCTCTGAAGTGGAAAACTAAAGCTATATTTAGGAGTTTTTGTTTTTTCCACATATAGAAGCTGGAGCTAGTTTTGTCACCAAAAGAAGAATGAATATTTTCAAAGTTTAGAACTGATCAGTAATTTCTGTTATTGCTCCGTCAGCAGTACGGTCTGTATTTGGGTCTTTGGTTGCGTAGGAAACAAAAGGCCATGTTCACCCAAAACTGTTAAGCATAAAGCGACAGCAAGTGTAAAAGGTTCGGTCCCCTCAGCCACTGTTTGCGAGTTAACCAGGATCTGACAGTTGTTACAGTATGTCCTAGCCATTCTAAAGAAAAACTTCAGGTTTCGTGCCCTTAAACTTGCAGTAAATCTTGGTATATAAGCATTCAGTATTATCCCTGTTCTACAGATAAAGACATCATGTTCGCCTTTCTATGGTGGTGCAGTATTTTGACCTTTCTTTATTTAAATATGCATAACACAGCCCATCAAGAAATGCAATACAGTTTAAGCTATGACTTTATACATTCATTCTATCGTAAAAACTGAGTTATGTGTCCCGCTGGAATGGTTATAATTGAGCACACAAATCAAATGCAAGGGCAAGAGGCTCCTGACAGGAAGAACAGAGTCTGAGGAACATCTTCATGACTCTTGCATAAGCCAAGTACATTATATTATGAAAATAGTGAAACATAATGCAAAAATCACTAACTAGTAAACTAACTAATTACTCCTAGCAAAGTCTGCTAGCAACTTGAGACTGCTTTCTGCTGGAAGTCTACTCCTGGCCCAAGTGGGGGACCCACACAATATAGCAGCTTTGAATTTTATCTTAAACATGTTTATCTCTGCAACGCTTTTTTTCAAGCCAAGTCACTACTGCAAAGCAAGCATACCAAAGAGAAAAATCATCTAAAGGAAAGCAAGTTTAGTACTGTGGCAGCTTCTTGCTGAAACTCTTTTGAGCCAGTGCTCCAACCATAAGAAAATCCTTTCACAACTTTTAAGCTGAAGTGAAAAAGTCCCTTCATAAAATTAGACTCTGTCCTTCCAAGGATCCATCCTTAGCTGAGACAGGAGTGCTACAGCTGCTGTGGTCATCCACATAGGCCTCTCACTCTTAGTGCTCTTTGAGCTGCCAAGGGCACCATGGTTATGCTCAACAGAAAAGATCTCCACTGTTTAACCATAAAAGCTTGGGAAAAAGCAGTAGTCTTTCATAATTTTGACTTTGCCATTGCCTAGGTCTCTTACTGCATGAGGCAGGACACAGTTCTTCCCTTCTCCACATCATCAGCAACCAAAGACTAAGCTGAGGATGACCACTTAGCAAGTACATAGAGTCTTTTGATGACTTACCTCATCAGAACAACACTGAAAAAAAAGGAAGGAGGTAGCATGTCCATATTGTACAAAGTGTTGTCACATGTTGTGTTATTAGTGACAGAAAATATTCAAAATATACAAGAACTGACTGATTCAGATAGAATCATAGAATGGTTTGGGTTGGAAGGGACCACAAAGATCACCTAGTTCCAACCCCCCTGCCATGGGCAGGGACACCCTACACTAGACCACATTTGCCCAAAGCCTCATCCAACCTGGCCTTGAACACTTCCCCCCCGTGTCCTGTCACTACACTCCCTAATAAACAGCCCCTCGCCAGCTTGTCTGTAGGTCCCCTTTAGGTACTGGAAGGCTGTGATTAGGTCTCACCAGAGCCTTCTCTTCTCCAGGCTGAACAAGCTCAGCTCCCTCAGCCTGTCCTTGTAGGAGAGGTGCTCCAGACCTCTGATCAACTTTGTGACCCTCCTCTGGACTTGCCCCAGCAGCTCCATGTCTTTCCTGTACTGAGGATTCCAGAGCTGGACACAGTACTCCAGGTGGGGTCTCACAAGAGCCGAGCAGAGGGGGAGAATCACCTCCCTTAACCTGCTGGTCACACTTCTTTTGATGCGGTCCAGGACATGGTTGGCTTTCTGGGCCACCAGGGCACACTGCCAGCTCATGTTGAGTTTCTCATCCACCAACACCCCAAGTCCTTGTCCTCAGGGCTGCTCTCAACCCATTCTCTGCCCAGCCTGTAGCTGTGCTTGGGACTGCGCCGACCCACGTGCAGAACCTTGCACTTGGCCTTGTTGAACTTCATGCAGTTCACACTGGCCCACCTTTCAAGCCTGTCAAGGTCCCTCCATTGGATGGCATCCTTTCCCTCCAGCGCGTCGACCACCTCACACAGCTTGGTGTCATCGGCAAACTTGCTGAGGGTGCACTCAATCCCACTGTCCACGTTGCCAACAAAGATATTACACTTAAACATGTACTGCAGTGTTAATGTTTCCAAAAGATACCGTGTTTGATTTTATGATAAATAGCACATACTGTGAGGACATAAGGATGAGAAATTCAGTAACTGATTGAAAAACAGAGAGTTGGGGGAACACAAGGATCCCAAGGCATCTAGGGTCCAACCTGTTTTAACTCTCCTTCCTTTAGAAAGGGTTTACAGCATGACCAGTATTAAGCAGCTGGAGAATTGCTCTGGAAGCATTGCTCTGGAACATTGCTCTGGAAGCATTGCTCTGGAAGCATTGAAGAGCAGATGGGCCATTAGGTATCTTTAAAAGAAAAGAACAAACAAAAAAAACCACCAACAAAAAAACCAAGAAAACCCACCAAAACCATGCCACAGGACACTTCCTATAGCGCTAGGCTGTAACCAGAACAAACCCCTTTTCTCAGAGAGAGAAATGATGATAAATCTGTGTAAAAGGAGCATACCAGAAGTTGTCTCATTAACAAAGAGAACACTCCTATGGCTGGAGGGGATTACAACACTCACCTAGGAGGGAAGAAGCTCCTGTTCTCATGGCTTCTGTTTCAAGACCATGGCCTCAGCAGTGAGTGTTGACTCAGGAGTCATTTGTTGGCTGTAATTAGAGCTTTCCTCCCTCTTGTCAGCTGTTTCGCTTTGCATCTTGATGCAAGAGTGTTTAACACAGGACGTGGTCCCACAGATGACTGCATCTTGCAGCTCTGCTCTTGTGCTCCTGTCATCCTGTGTGTGCTGCAAGGTCTCATGTCAGCCGCCTGCAGAGTAAGGGCAGTGTTTGTATTTCTCCTATAAGTGTTACAGTTTTGGAGTACTTGATGAGTACATGTAAATAATGCTATAAAATAGAATTACTTACAGCATTCTTTTCCTTGTTGCACCATCACATTGATGAAATCAGGTATAGCTGTTGCTCTGCTTCTCTATGAAAGACTATCACAAATTATTCCCCTTCAGCATCAGAAGCAGAGGTGCTCTGCAGGACATCATTAACCTGGAAAAGCATGGGTAAGTGCCACAATAAGAGATGGCACGAGACATAAAGCCTGTTTGGGTGAATGTGGAACTCCTACCCACCCTGATGCTATGTGTCTTTCTGGCACTCTGTGTCTAAAATTCATTTAATTCACCAGTGATGTTTTGGGATTTTCTACGTGTGCTCAATCGTAATAAAAGACATCCGCTGACGGCAAAGTGTCTGAGCTCAGTGGGTTACAGACTCCTCCCCAGCCATTGGATAGGGCCTCCTGAGACAGCCAAAATCCACTTGAGATTGAAAAGGTGTGAGCAGTAAATAAAAGGAAATCCTGGATCACCGTATAGTGTTCAGCTCCCACACTTTGACCTCCTTTGGTTCCTTCTATATTTTGTTAAGATCATATTTCTTTACGTGCTGCCTGGCTTAAAAGCCATCATAAATCTGCGGCGCGCAGCAAGAATAACAGAGAAGGCACCGTGTAATACAAGGGGCTATAACTCCATCTCAGGCACTCAGAGGGAGTCGTAAATCAACGCAGCAAAGCTTTGGCCAGGAGAACCAGGGGCTGATGCAGGGCAGGCGGCAGCAGCCGCGCAGCAGCCACTGAACCCCGGCCTCCCTCGGGCTGGGGTGAGCCCACCTGCCTCAGTGCTTCCTTACCGGGGTGGGGGGGGAACAGCCTTTTCCCCCCCATGGCAGCCATGCGGCCAGGAGGGGCTCACCCCTGCCTTCTTCCCCATCAGTGGAGAGCTGTGCCCAACCCACCCTGCTCTCTGCCAGCAGGGATCCCCGCTGCCTGCCCCGGCCCCTCCTGGGCTCCCGGTCCTCTCCCTCCCTCAGCCACCGGCCCATCTAAATGAAGGTAGAAATTTTAAGTACCTAATGAGTAATACATCCTCCATGCTTCTGATTAAAAGCGTGGTCTGCAATTAACCTGGAGCACAAAAAAAAAAAAAAAAGAAAAAAAGTTCCTAGGGTTCTCCAGGCTGGGACAGTGATAACACTGTTTTAAATATTTTGAGGGAAAATGTGCACCTCCTGCCTTTACTGCCTTTGCGGGTAATAACCCGCTGAATGCCACGTACAGCTGCAGGTTTGCGTATCGGCAGGTTGAAGCAAACCCCAGACCCCGCTCACATCACGTGTTTATCTCCACTTGGCATCACCTGTAAGAACCAAGTCCTCCAGTGTTTTGGCTCACGTATGGTCTAATCGCACCCTGTGCTCCAGCTGCAGGCAGCGAGCGTGGCCCGGGTAGCTGCAGGCAGGGATGCACCATCAGCAGCTGAGGGAGGTTTCCCTTTGTAGATGTTTTAGCTTTAGGTGAGCAACTGCCGTTTCTCAGTGTGTGTTCTCGTCCTTCCCCAAACTAATGCAGACGTGGCTCCTCTGTTAGAAATTTGGAAACAGCTTGAGCTACGGATATGCTACTGTATACTGGATAATACAATCTCCTCCTCTTTGCTCTACTGTGAAAAATTTCAAGCATGAAAACTTCCCGAGGGAGATTTTCCTAATTCTCATTTTGCTTAAATTTTAAGAAATGAATGATCACTTTTTCTTTTTTCTGTCTGCTAGTACAATATGATGAATGTCTGAAACGTAATGTAAATATATAAGGGTTCTTTTTGCTACCATTAAAACTTCTTAAGCTTTGGAAAAGCTGCTGAATTGCAAAGAGGAATTAAATGAAAACTAATTTGTCCATTCAAACTTCCAAAGCGACTCTGAGATGGCGAAATAAATGGCAAATCATTAAATCCTGGGCCATCAGTCATCATTTTTTACCCATGGTAAACTGCAAAAAACGGAGAGAAAAAGAAGATACCACCAAAGTTTTGGACATGCTGAAACTTTAGAGGGGGGGAAAAAAAGTTTGCTATTGTAACTATGCGTATCATATGCCTAAACTCAGCGGAGGTCACTGGAACAAGCCAGCAAGCCAAGCCTAAATAAAAATAGGCCCTATGGGATTTCCCATGTGATTTTCAGAGAGTCAGTGCTGCAAGCATAGTTTGTCAAGCTTGGAGGGTAGCGTTTTAACAGATGTAAGAGAGACAGTACCAAATTCAGGTTAAATCCAGAGAGAAGAGCCTGGATGCGCCCACATGGGAATAATCTGCTCGGGAAGAACTGCAAAAACTGAGATTAGGGTGAAACCTCCCAGATGCTCTAGGGCTGCAAACTGTGTTTTACTCTTAACAGTTCCACAAAAAGATGTTTGCATCACTGAAAGTGATAAGTTTGAAAGACCTGTCTTGCTGTGTAAAGGAAGAATAATTAAGCTGCTATTTTTCATGAAAGGTAAACGCCAATTTACCTTATGAGGAATTATTTTATTTTCAGTTTAGATGTTTGTATTGAGAGACATGTAAGGAAAGCACTTTCATTTGTGTTAGTTCTAAGTGCATCAAGTGTTTCTCGCTCTCTTCCAAGTGTTAATTAAAAACATATAGTAACATATAAACTCCTGCACGCTTTCAGCTGACTGAGAGACCTTTTTAACACACTAATGCCTCTGCATTAAAAAAACCTCACTTGGGCTCCTTGAGGATGGAAATATTGTTTACATTTGCATATGCGAGCTGGACAGGGAAAATCTCAAGTAAGAGCCTCAGGCCCTGGCTGGAATACAAACATAAGCCACATCAGGGAACTTGGTTACAATTTGGTTGTCTCTTAACCTGGCTACTCATATGGTTTTGATTTGTGTTGGAGACTAGGCATGAACTATATTCCACAACCACACAAAAGCCTTTATAGCATCAAATGCTTAGCACGACTGGTAATCATTACTGTTAATTGTGAAACAATTAAAAGTGCCAAAGTGACTTAGGCACACAGAGCTATTTGAAACCCAGTGGGTATTTTGCCCTAGGTTTTTTGATGCCTTTGTCTTACTCTGTTAAGCAGTGATGCACTGATTTTTTTTTTGGTGAGATCTAGGCATCCAAGGCACTGAATCCCAGGTCCTTGTAGACATCTTCAAAGGCTCCCATCTCCCATCATTTTTGTAATGGAATTTAATACCTGGATACCTTCTGGATGGTTTTGAGTCACACCGATAAAAGCCATGCCACTATAGCTTTAAAAAGGTTTGTCAATACTCTGGTGTGCTGCTTTTAGGACTGGGTTAAGTTCTGGCTTTTCCAACTGGTTTGTTTTTAGTTTTTTTTTTCTTTTT